>JAVJIF010025019.1:0-71469 GCA_038442645.1 Agave tequilana | reverse complement strand
TTCGTTCAATTTTTAGTTAAATAAGTTATTTTCAAGTTGATAATTATTAATGGCTGTAGTAATAAATTATGATAGTAATAATTTATATAAATATTTTATTTATTAAGAAATTTAATAATGAGATATCATAAACTATATTATAACACTAATTATTTTCATAGGAAAGAGAGAGATATATAAAAGGAGGAGAAGATGACAGTGGAGTGAAGGCGGTGGAGTGAGGGGCATGTAGAGGAGTTAGGTTGGTAGCAAAGGGAAAAGCTATGGAATAGAGAGAAATGAGGGAAATTTAAAAATAAAAATAAAAATAAAAGAATTTGGCTGGGCCTCTTTGGCTTGGTTCTAAGAAAATGAGAGAAAAGGAGAGGAAAAATGAGAGTGGAGCCGGGCTCATATGTGTGTGATAAGAATATTAAAATAATTATAACTTATTATTATTAACTTTATTATTATTAATAATTAGTATTATAGAATAAGAGTATTACATATTCACATACATTCACAAATATTTTAGCAGTATTTTTGATCTAAAATAATTTTAAATAAAAATAATTTCTATATAAATTTATTTATCAATATTATTCATACATACAAACTCTCTCTCACACACATACACATACATACACACGCATGTATGTATTTGTAAAATATATAATTTATTTATTTAAAATAAATATTTTTACATAACAAAATATTTACTCAACTTGAAGAATAATATATTTATTTAATAGCATAATTTTATTACAACACAATCAATCTGATTATTGATATAATTATAAGTATTATCAGATAAAAACAAATATCTGTATAATTATTTTAAATTTTTCAAAATTTTCATTGAACTATTGAGTTCAACCACCCGCCTCAACCCCAATAATAGCGGGCGGCACTTGCTAGTGAGCTTGAAAAGACAATAGCTGAACATAGCTTCCTCTTTATGACTGAACTGAAATGAGCTTGCAAAGGACAACAATAGCTGAACAAAGGGGGGAAGAGGTTGGGTAGCGGTGAAGAAAACTCGTCCCAAGAGCGCTTAAAGAGGATACACATTTGATAGAACAGAGCTAAAGGAAGAAGCCAATGGGAACACGATTAAGCTATGCTGTGCATGGACATGTGATTGTGTCCTTTACAAATCCACGTGGTGACACAAAGTCCACAACGAGAAGGCACCTCAAAGTCCAAACAATTATTTTTCAGACGAAGATATTTTTGTGTACAAGCCTTTCCCATAAAAGAGTTGATGAGCCCATTTTGTTCTGAGGCTCACGCATTGAATTCATTTGCCAAGTTGCAACAATAATCAGGCTGAACAGCGACGTCGCTAGGATTTCTTTACTTTAGGGGCACCTCCATGCACCAATCCTGATGTTCCACCAAGTACTTCATGAAAATACGTAGATAGTGTCGAAACGTAGGATCTTTTTGAATTTGAGTGTAGCATATTAATATTAGATATTTATCATATTTAATGTAATTAAAAAACATTAAATGTTTGATATCTAAATTAAAAACCTTAAATATGATTCTCAAATGTATATAGGCACTGAATTAATAAGATATGTTATTATTAAATTTATTAAAATCTGATTAGAAGAAAATATTAGTTATAACTCTAAAATTTTAAATTAAATTCATGATCTTAATCTTAAATTAATAATATATTGTAAATTTTAAATTATTGAATACATTCCAATAACCTTCAAAATTAATCTCCATTACTTTTCAAATAGAGTGTAATCTATATTTGTACTATTATAATCTTTTATTTTTCTAATAATCCATTCTTATTTAATATTTGATTTCTAAATAGTATGTTGTTTTTACTTACTTTTTATTTGACTTAATAAAAATTTTTGTTTGAGAATTAGTAGAAAGTTATTGGACAAATAGAGAAAAAATAAAGAAAAAAATAAAAAGTTGTGCTTGAGAATTAACAAAAATGTTTAGAGTAGTTATTCGAAATGCGAAGGCCAAGAAGCCGACTAAAAAGCTCGCTTATTAGAGCAGTGAAGATTTTTAAAGCTCAATAATTGCAATAAAATTGTTTTAAAAAAAAAAAAAAAAGTAGTTCTCGTGGACTCCAATGAAGTCAAACTGAAAATACCACACTCAACTTTATGCATTATGCATCGTATATGAAGTTGAGTATTGGATAGAACCCCACATGGTATTGTCCCTTGAGAATTCTAATCCATCGAGAATGAATTACGAGCTAAGTTTAGTTTCACATCAATTAAGAAGATGATTGGATATGATGTTTAAATTAGACTTGGACTCTGAGGCTTCATAATACGTGTTTAGTGTGTTTGTGTAAGCTCAAAAGGTCAAGGGAGGCTGGCCTTTTAGGTGGAGTTGGAGTTGCTCACATCCTTATATACTCAAGACTATCCCCAAGACCATCCCCCAACAATCCCCCCTCGAACAAAGAGTCTCCCTGCAAGTTCAACTATCTTCACACTGGAAGATCAAATGCTCCACCAAGATCCAACTCTTCACTGCGTGAGGCTACGGCACGCTTTATGTGAAGTACCAACTGTAGTCGATCACTCCTAGTACGCGGTCACCGCGTGATAGACCGCGTACCAGGCGCGCACCCACTGCCAAATTTCTCAAGAGCCCAACATTAGCTTCACAGGGGCCTATTGCGTCAGTAGAGTGGGCAAACACATTGCGCCTTTGCGCCGTTGGGGGATCTACATCGTCGAACATCACGCACACACATGACATGACTCTGATACCACTAGAAAGACTTGGGGCACCATTCCAAAGACTAGCCTTTTAGGTGGAGTTGCTCATATCCTTATATATTCAAACCATACCCACGTCTAACCGACGTGGAACTATTTATTCGACCCAAATCCCAACAAGGGTCCTTACACTTCTACTCTCCTGCTGACTGTCATTATCCACCAATTATAGTATACCACCAAACAAAACCGTACAATGGCAAATACACAACTCATCAACCCTCCACCTATTAATCCTCTCCCACTCAAATTTAATAATCTAAGAAGAAGGCTTTCACACCAATAATGCTTGGTGACATATCCTTCACATATTTTTGTCTTTAACGAAAATGTTTTGCACAAGGGGCACAAATTAGAGCTAGTTCTAACTTTTGGATGGAGGCGGAGGTAAAATACCACAAATGCTATACTAATTGAAGATTCAAGATTAGCACAGACATTTAATTCTCGGTGGAAACGAGGGGTCACGTGACCCCACCACCATTGTGAGTTCCACCGACACAACAACTATCATAATTGAAGATTCAAGATTGGGATAGAAATTCAACGGTCGGTGGAGACGGTTCGGGGCCTGAAGATTCGGATAGAATTTTAATGCTTGGTGGAGACGGGGATTGATGTGCTGTCATGTGATGTGCCATTGAGATCTGTTCCACTCCTGTACAGATTTTTTAGCAAATTACAACTCAAATAATTTGTGTATGAGTGAGACTAGCTCTCTACATCTAATGTCACAATCCTTACTTACTAGGTTTTTTTTTTTTTTCCTCCGTAGATCTTTATTGATATTTCTTCCCTTTGTCTGGACGAGATTAATCTATTTACTGGCAATATTTGTTTCCCTTGCAATATTGTACTGATTTAATACTATTCATCACATTTTTACAGAACAAAAAGATTTAAAATTAAATATTTACGTAAATTTCATCTATCTAAAATATTTCTCTATAAAAAAACATCGAAAAATTTCAAACAACTTAGTCTTTTTAATTTTTCAGGGCATGATCTAAATGTTTTATGCAACTTGTATGGAAACTTAATGCTACACATAATGAAGTGAAGTTAGCCAATAGTGGGACATTTTGGTAAATAGATAAATTTGTCATATCATATCACATTTATTGCCCATGACAAAGTTATCATCAACTGTTTCCTCGCATTGGCATCTTCTGCTTTTATCCTGACTGTACCTTTTGAAAGAGTCGTCAAAAATCTTACCAACTGATGCCACAGTAAAAAGTTTCAGTGGCTACAAATATTTAAGAAGAGCTCTCAATCTCTTGAGAACTCTACACCAGCAAAGACAATGGCTGCAACTTGGTTGGTAGCTATTGCATGCTTGTTCCATTCTTATCTAGAATTCCTCGTCGCAACAGTTTGCTTCTTCTTCTTCTTCTTATTTCTCTCCTATCAAAAACGCCGGAAAAGCGCGGTACCAACCAATTGGCCAGTCCTCGGCATGCTCCCTGGCCTTATGGCGAACCTCGGCAACTTTCATGATGGCTCACCCATTTACTCCGCGAGACCTGCTGCACCTTCGGGTTCCTTGGTCCGTGGTTCCTCGGCATGAACTTCTTGATCACTTGCGACCCGGCCAATGTCAACCATGTCTTCAATGTCAACTTTGCCAATTATCCCAAGGGTGATGAGTTCTTGGAGATCTTCGACATTCTCGGCGATGGCATCTTCAACGCTGATGACGAGTCATGGAAGAGCCAGAGGAAGAAAGCCCATGGGGTGATGAGCAGCCCGAGGTTTCGGGCTTTTGTTTGCAAAGTGTAGCCGGGCAAGGTGGAGAATGGGCTGATTCCTCTTATGGCTCAACTAGCTCAGCAACAAGTGGTGGTTGATTTGCAAGATGTGTTCTTGAGGCTCACATTCGATTTGACTTGCAATCTGTGTTGGAGTAGACCCGGGTTGCTTGTCAGAAGGGTTTCCGACAATTCCGTTTGCTCAGGCGATGACGATGCGATGGAGGCCTTATTCTTCAGGCATGTTGTGCCACCGCCTGTGTGGAAGCAGATGAGGTGGTTGAGAATTGGCAAGGAGAGGAAACTGAGTCAGGCTTGGGAAGTGATAGACCAATTTGCGGAGCAAAACATCGCGAAGAAGAAAGTGGAGAGAATTTACCGAGAGGACTTGTTGACATCTTATATTGAAGAAGATCTGAAAGAGGGTGAGAATAAACTAATGATGAATAACAAGTTTCTTAGAGACGTGGTGGTCAATTTCATGCTTGCAGGGAGAGACACTACGGGGTGGCTCTAACATGGTTCTTCTGGCTCTTGCTCAATAATCCTGAAGTGAAATTAAAGATCGTCGATGAATTGAAGGAGCATACGTGCGAAAAGGCATGGCTCACTTCTCCTATTGTGTTCAATCCTGAGGAGATTGCCAAATTGGTCTACTTGCATGCAGCCTTATGTGAAACTCTGAGGCTATATCCCTCGGTCCCCTTTGAGCACAAAAGTCCGCTAAAAGCTGAGGTTCTTCCAAGTGGCAAGAGGGTGAAGTCGAAAGAGAAGATCTTGTTCTCCACATATTCAATGGGGAGGATGGAGGGGGTATGGGGAAAGGACTGCTTGGAGTTCAAGCCTGAGCGATGGATTTCAGAGAGAGGGACACTGAGGCACGAGCCATCTTATAAGTTTCTATCATTCAATTGTGGGCCGAGGACTTGTTTGGGAAAGGACATAGCTTTCACTCAGATGAAAACAGTGGCTACTGCCATGATATGCAATTTTGACATAGAATTAGTTGAAGGCCATATGGTTAAGCCTAAGAAGTCAATAATCCTTCAAATGAAGAATGGACTCATGATTAAGATCAAGCAAAAGAGGCAGTTGATGGATATAGTAAATAATTAAAATATATCTTGTATAATTGCAATTGCATTTGATGTTACACTGTCAAGTGCTATGTGGAGTTTGATGTCATATATAATTTGTATTCCTTCTTCATAAGAATGTATCCTCAATCATTGAGGTTTGCTTATTGGTAAAAATATTAGGTTGAATTATTAAAAATCTCAGATTTAAAGAAAAAAACACTTCTACTGAATAAACTCGGTATTCAACATGTGGCACTTATTTGGTAAAACTGACAAGGTGGTTTGGCTTGTATAACATAAGAATTGAATTGTGTTATTAGTAGTCAGATATTTGTAATGAAAGTAGTATTTTCTTTTGAAAAGTTTTCGATGCTTTAATCCCATAAGCTAGTACTCGAAGATAGTAGATAATATCCTCATCACACATCATATACTCTTTTGTCAAATAGTAATCTCAGTTAGATCATGGTCCCATTGTGGAGCTAAGGGAAGTGCATAAAATTCAGAAAATTACTATTCTTTATTGTTGCAAAAGTTTTAAAGAACATCTTATATATATTTTATATTATGTGTCCCCCTTCAATTAGGCCGTTGTCTTGGTCTTTGCATGTCCACAACCAATGCCCCAGAAATGATGGTCATCAATTAGTAGATAGCAATAAAATTCATAAAAATGTAACAATTTTCTTCTTTTCTTACATTTTTGTGATAAGATTTTCGTGGTCACCACAAAAAAATAAAAAAGAAAAAAGAACAAAAAAAAAAAGAAAAGGAAACATAAGAAATTTTGGATAAACCCCAATCGGGAAGCTCGACATATTGTATGTTATATCACCAGCACAACCACCTCTGGGAGTAAATAATTTTAGGCTTGGCATTTCATCAACAGGTGAACAATGCTGGAGCTAATGGGGTTTTGTCAATCAAGAGAAGCTCAAAAGGCACGCAATATTGATCATGAAACATGGGAACAATCAATTTTTGAAACCAAATAACAATGTAACGGCATTAAGAATGAATGAATAAAGATTTTTAACTTGTGAGATAACTATTGGATTCGCTGCTGCAGCTCCCAGGAAATACTGTCGACTAATTTAAGAAGCGGTTCGCGAGACCTACGATGGCGCAGTTGCTTGCGTTGACGCTAACTATTATGGGTGCAATTGAGTGATTGAAATCTCACAATTTGTGGTGGATAAAATCTCCGCCACAAGCAACTAGACGCACTCGATCTGATCTGTTAGAGCACACATAGAAGAGACACCTTTCAGGTAAAGAGTACTGGTGTAGTGTCGACCTAAAACCTTCGGGCGTGAGAATCAGTAGTTGAAAAGGAAAGGGGGACCGATAGGAGAAAACTACCAGTGTGGTGGAAGAGTGGACCATGCAAAGGAAAACTGCAGGTGTGCAATGATGGACTAACACAAAGAAATTACTAGTGTAGTAAGGGGTGTGTGCTCCGAGGATTAGGGATGTAACTTCCTTCTCCTTGGAGAAGGAGGCTGGTATATACTTGACATGAATGCTGGCATAGAGCAGAATTGATAGATTATTTTAACTGCATGATCTGCACATGCTGAATTTATTACAACACAATCAATGTGATTATTGATATAATTATAAGTATTATCAGATAAAACAAATATCTATATAACTATTTTAAATTTTTCAAAAATTTCATTAATAATGAGTTCAATACCCGCCTCAACCCCACTAATTGGGGGGGGTGGGTGGGCACTTGCTGGTGAGCTTGAAAAGACAATAGCTGAACATAGCTTCCTCTTTATGACTGAACTGAAATGAGCTTGCAAAGGACAACAATAGCTGAACAAAGAGGAAGAGGTTGGGTAGCAGTAAAGAAAACTCGTCCAAGAGCGCTGAAAGAGGACACACATTTGATAGAACAGAGCTAAATTAAGGAGCAACGGGAACACGATTAAGCTATGCTGTGCATGGACATGTGATTGTGTCTTTTACAAATCCACGTGGTGACACAACGTCCACAACGAGAACGCACCTCAAAGTCCAAACAATTATTTTTCAGAAGAAGATATTTTTGTGTTCAAGCCTTTCCCAATAAAGAGTTGATGAGCCCACTTTGTTCTGAGGCTCATGCATTGAATTCATTTGCCAAGTTGCAACAATAATCAGGCTGAACAGCGACGTAGCTAGGGTTTCTTTACTTTAGGGGCACCTCCATGCACCAATCCTTATGGTCAACCAAGTACTTCATGAAAATGAGTCGATAGTGTCGAACACAAGATCTTTTTGAATTTAAGTGTAGCATATTAATATTAGATATTTATCATATTTGTTGTAATCTAAAAATATTAAATGTTAACATCTAAATTGAAAACCTTAAAATATGATTCTCAAATATTTATAGGCACTGAATTAATAAGATATGTTATTATTAAATTTATTAAAATCTGATTAGAAGAAAATATTAGTTATAACTCTAAAATTTAAATTAAAATTCATGATCTTAATCTTAAATTAATAATATATTGTAAATTTTAAATTATTGAGTACATTCCAATAACCTTCAAAATTAATCTCCATTACTTTTCAAATGGAGTGTAATCTATATTTGTACTATTATAATCTTTTATTTTTCTTAATAATCCATCTTTATTAAATATTTGATTTCTAAATACTATATTGTTTTTACTTACTTTTTATTTTTGACTTAATAAAATTTTTGTTGGAGAATTAATAGAAAGTTATTGGAAATAGAGAAAAAATAAAGAAAAAAATAAAAAGTTTGTTTGAGAATTAACAAAATGTTTCTACTTTTTTTTCTTTTCAAATTAATAAAAGGTGGCGTTTGATTATGAAAAAAATTATAAAACTCTTCAAACTGTGAAACTAGAACCCATGCGTCTGGTTAAAAGATTACTAACCAACTTGGAGTATGTTATAACTGTTGGGTATCCTGCTTAACAAGAATCAATCTGACAACTAATCAAGATCACTGAGATATCAACAATCTAATTGGCCAGGCCGGCAAATATCAGGTGGGAGGTTTTCCGTTCAATAGAACGTTCCTTAATTTAAGAACCACCTTTCAATTTCCTTCCTTGGTTTAAGCACCAATTAGACTGAATCCAAGTCAGTCTCGATATACTGTAAAGTATATCCCCTGTATAAAGGACTTAATCCACTTATACAGTATCACTTAGACTGAATCTAAGTCAATCTCGATATACTGTAAAGTATATTCCCTGTATAAAGGACTTAATCCACTTATACAGTATTTGAAGTGAGGTACGCTTAGAGCGAATCTCCTTAAGACAATTACGTCCCCCGCACCGGTGCTAACGGGATAATGGACGCTGGTCTCCCAAGATACAACACTTCTTCACGGTATTTGGATAGCACTACCAAATCACCGTACGGTCGAACCGTAGTCAACCAGTACCTACACAGGATTAGCAAAACAGCGGTATAACGACAAATTTCAAATGAATATTTGTCTTACTCTTTTGGAGGAACACCCACTGTTGAGGCGTAGGAAGGTTGAAGAATTTTGGCAGAATCTCCTTTAGGAAGTCGCTTCGGATTCCCACTTCACTTGGAAGTCGCGGATTCCCACTTCGTTGGAAGTCGCTCTGGAAGTCGTGGATTCCCACTTCGCTGGAGCCCAGTTCAGAACCGAAGTCAGAACTTTAGAGAGAGAGAGAGATCTCAGATTTAGTGTGTCTGAGAATGAACCCCTGGAGCGCTATTTATAGCGCTCCGGAGGGGTATTCTCGTCCGCCAAATTCCAGCAGTTGCGACGGTTCGGACAGAACCGTCGCAACCGATCAACCGCCCAACCGCACTGTCAGTTTTCCGACAGCGGTTGGCGAACGGTTGGATCTGTTCGCGCGGACACCCGTTTGCGGAGAGTCGAATCTTTCCGCGGGCGGGTTGGAGCGGTTCGGCTCATACCTACGGACCCTGATTCAAAAAGAACCAGGCCAGGTAGGGAACCCGAACCCGCACCCAGACCAGACCCAGACCCGGACCCGGACCCGGGCCCGAGCCCGAGCCCCGGCACCGGCCGGCCGGCCGGCCGCCGCCAGCGGCGGCGCGCGTGCGCGCACGTACGTATGTACGTGCATAGTTCCCTCCTTTTCGCGCGCGAAAACTCCAAGTACCAAAGGGCACGCCCTTTGTTCTCAATTTTCTCTATTTATATCCCATAAGCTTCCATCACATGGCCAATGTGGGACTAAATGCATGTAGCTAACTTTAGTCCCTTTTGGCTTTGAATTAGGCAATCTTTGGACTTGAATATCTCATTCATTCGAAGTCGGAATTGAACATGTGAATATACCACGTTCATCACAAATGGAAGGAGAACACACTCCAACCATCATCCGGTTGATTCGATCAACGGATCTTGCCATAATTCAACTCGAAAATTCACCTTTATATTCTTCATTCCAACAATCCCCCACAATGAATGGAGATTCAAGGAAATGACACACAAAGAGACTGACTCTATTGTGTAAGGTACTTTAGAAAAGAAACTGCATAAGGATAGGTGAATTAGGTCTTGAACCTTCCATAGTGAAAGTTTTATCGGACTTACTGGCTAATCAGTGAACTAGGTCTTGAACTGTTACCCGTTAGTGTAAGCCAAGTCAACAAGCTTCACACAATGACTTTCCAAATCAACTTTGGTTCTCTGTTGTGTCCGTTTTGGCCCTGGACATTCTTGGTTTCAGAGAGTATCTTTAGAGAATAACAGCCTCCATAGAGATTCCCAAAGAGCCGACCCAACTCTATACTCACATAGGTGATGGACCTATGAAGAGTAGTCTACTCTACTCCACTTGTATAGTAACAAGATATAGGCATCATTAAAAGCGTTAAGCTTATCCTTAATCCACTTGTAGAAAAGCACTTATGTGCACCTTAGGAATGGATTGGAGTCAAGCTCCCAAGTGCTTACTTGCTGAGTCAATCATAACTAGTTTTTCCTCTTAAACTTAGTCCGTGGGATCTCCAGTCGCTAAGTGAGGTTTTCATTAAGCTGACTCGGTAAGGTTAGGCTTTTAGACCCATTCCCCTCGATGCGCAGTTTATACGCTCTCCACTTAAACCTTTAGTAAGCGGATCCGCTAAATTATCCTTTGACGATACAAAGTCAATAGAGATAATTCCATTTGAGAGCAACTGCTTCACGGTATTATGTCTACGACGAATATGTCTAGACTTACCGTTGTATATCACATTTTGTGCCCTAGATATAGCTGCTTGATTGTCGCAGTGTATACATATAGCGGGCACTGGCTTTTGCCATAACAGTATATCTTCTAAGAATTGTCGAAGCCATTCTGCTTCTTCTCCAGCCTTATCTAAGGCTATGAATTTCGATTCCATAGTGGAACGGGCAATACATGTTTGCTTAGAAGATTTCCAAGATATCGCTGCTCCTGCTAGAGTAAATACGTATCCGCTAGTTGATTTTGATTCCTCAGAATCTGCAATCCAATTAGCATCACTGTATCCTTCCAGTACAGGAGGATACTTTTCATATCTCAAGGCATATTCCTTGGTATGTGATACGTAACCTAATACTCGTAGTAGAGCGGTCCAGTGTAGATCACTAGGATTGCTAGTGTATCTACTTAACTTGCTTACAGCGTAAGCAATATCGGGTCTAGTGCAATTCATTAAATACATTAGACTTCCGATAATCAGAGAATACTCCAACTGGCGTATTCCAGTTCCTGTATTCTTATGAAGGTGGACGTGTGGGAGAAAAGGATTTGTATTCTCTTTTATCCCATGATCCTTGAATCTTTCTATCATCTTTTCCACGTAGTGAGATTGAGATAGACTGATTCCATCTGGTGTTCTAGTAATTTTAATTCCTAAAATTACATCAGCAACCCCCAGATCCTTCATATCAAAACTGTTGGATAACATTCTTTTAGTGGACTTAATAATTTCAATATTAGTCCCAAGTATCAACATGTCGTCTACATAAAGACAAACAATGATACATGCATCTCCAACTGTTTTGTGTAAACACACTTATCGCATTCATTGATAGTGAATCCATCTTTGATCATGACACTATCAAATTTCTCATGCCATTGTTTTGGAGCTTGTTTTAAACCGTATAAGGATTTTACCAATTTACACACCTTGTGTTCTTGGCCCTTGACTTTAAATCCTTCTGGTTGCTCCATATATATTTCTTCATTTAATTCACCATTTAAGAATGCAGTCTTGACATCCATTTGATGGATATCTAAGTTGTGCAATACTGCAATCGCAATCAACATCCGAATGGACGTTATTCTTGTTACTGGTGAATAAGTATCGAAGTAGTCAAGTCCTTCTTTTTGTCGATAACCCTTGGCTACTAATCTAGCCTTGTACTTATCGATAGATCCATCGGGTTTTAATTTTCGTTTGAAAATCCACTTACACCCAATTGGTTTACTTCCAGGAGGCAAGTTTACCAATTCCCAAGTATGATTACTTAGTATGGATTCTATTTCGCTATTTATAGCTTCTTTCCACATTTGTGCTTCTGGGTTTGACATAGCCTCTTTAAATGTTTGAGGCTCGCTCTCAATAGCGTATGCTATGAAATCTGGACCAAAAGATTTGAGATTCTTGATCTCTGACTTCTTCTTGGTTCAATTTTCGCATTTACAATGGTTCCTCGGGGCTTTCGTCCCTGAACGCCATCTCGTGTGTTCTTTTCCCAGAAGTCTTATCTGCTTCCCGTTTGTACGGAAAGATATCTTCAAAGAACACAGCATCTAGAGATTCGATAATCATGTTTACATGAATATCAGGTATTTCTGACTTATGAACTAGAAATCTGTAGGCACTGCTATTTAAGGCATAGCCTATGAATATGCAGTCCATAGTTTTTGCTCCCAACTTAGTCTTTTTGGGTAATGGTGCCAGCACCTTTGCAAGGCACCCCCACATTTTGAGGTAATGGTAGGAAGGTGTCCTTCCATGCCATAACTCGAATGGTATTAGACCAAGTTTCTTGTGGGGTACTCTATTTAGAATGTGATTTGCAGTTAATAGAGCTTCCCCCCACAAGTTCTGCGGAGCTCCAGAACTTACGAGCATGGAATTAACCATCTCCTTCAATGTTCTGTTCTTCCGTTCAGCAATTCCATTTTGCTGAGGAGTGTATGGTGTTGTAGTTTGATGTATTATACCGAAACTAGCACATAACTCACTAAAATCATTTGATTCATATTCTCCGCCTCTATCGGATTTTAGAATCTTGATTTTCTTGTTGAGTTGATTCTCAACTTCGGCTTTATATGTTGTAAACATATTTATTGCCTCATCCTTACTGTTCAAAAGATACACATAACAGTATCTTGTACAGTCATCGATAAAAGTAATGAAATACTTTTTACCGCCTCTAGTTGGCATAAACTTCAAGTCACATAGATCGCTATGAATTAACCCTAAAGGTTCTGTATTTCGATCTATTGAGTGAAATGAAATTTTAGCCAACTTGGCCTCAACACAAACCTCACACTTGCGAATTTCTTCCAAGTTGAGTTTAGGAATATATCCTAGATTAGACAAGTTTTTCAAAGACTTGTAATTTACATGCCCTAATCTAGCATGCCACAAAATAGGAGACTCAAGCAAATAACAGAAGATTTTCCTTTTATTAGCTTTGGGTCCAAATACACGGACTTTTTATCAACCACTGCAACATTGGCTTTAAAAAGTCCATCAACAAGATAACCCTTTCCCACATACATCCCTCCCTTAGTAAGTACAAATTTGTCGGATTCAAAGACTATTCTAAATCCTTTCTTACTAAGTATAGATCCAGAGATTAGATTCTTGCGGATGTCTGGAACATGAAGGACATCGTTAAGAGTAAGCTCTTTGCCCGATGTCCACTTCAGGATGACCTTGCCCTTTCCTTCAACCTTTGAGGAAGCTGAATTACCCATGAATAATTGCTCATCTTGCTCTAGCCTTTGATATTCTGAGAATAACAATTTCTCCGAGCAGATGTGCCTAGTAGCTCCAGTGTCTACCCACCAATCTTTGTTATTGGTTGTCAGATTTACTTCTGACACCACAGCTGAAAGACTTGGTGATTCATGGTTGGTCATGTTGGCCTGTGGGTGGCTTTTCTTGTTCTTCTTTAGACGGCTGCGGCATTCATTTGCTTTGTGACCTTCTTTATTGCAGATGTAACAGGTCCCTTTGAAGCGCATGGTTCTGCCGTCTTGAGCCTTGCCTTTGTACCCCTGGGAAGGCTTCTTCCTCTTCAAGCTTTTGGAAGTAGACGCTTTCCTCTTTGAGTCCTCGATCACATTTGCTTTTGCTTCGTAGGAGTTCTTGCTGCTCCTTTTCTCGGACTTGCGGTTGTCCTCCTCTATACGAAGCCTCACAATGAGATCCTCCAACTTTAGCTCCTTTCGCTTATGCTTCAGGTAGTTCTTGAAGTCTCTCCACGCAGGGGGGAGCTTCTCCACGATGGTTGCAACCTGAAAAGTTTCAGGAAGAATCATACCTTCGGCCTCTATCTCGTGCAAGATAAGTTGGAACTCTTGCACCTGACTGATGACAGTCTTGCTATCCACCATTTTGTACTCCAGAAATCGTCCAACGACGAACTTCTTGGTACCAGCATCTTCAGTCTTGTATTTCTTGTCAAGACTGGCCCATAATTTCTTTGCCGTAGTGATTGGACTGTAGACGTTATAAAGAGAGTCATCCAGTCCATTAAGAACATAATTTCGGCAAAGGAAATCACTTGTGTCCAAGCATCGACTGCAAGGACTGAGTCCCGATCAGTTCCGAGTTCTGGTGGATCCTCCTGCAGGAATTTGGCCAGATGTAGAGTGGTCAAGTAGAAGAGCATCTTCTGTTGCCACCTCTTGAACTCTGTGCCATCAAACTTTCCTGGCTTCTCCGGCTTCGGGTTAGGAAGTGGAGTAGGCATCAAACCTTGGAGCGGTATGTTTGTTGCCTTGCTGGAGGTATCTTGATTTGTCTCAGACATTTTTTCTGCAAGTTCAAGCAGAACAGAAGTGAGAAACAATAATTGTCTTAAGATTGTTGGGTATCCTGCTTAACAAGAATCAATCTGACAACTAATCAAGATCACTGAGATATCAACAATCTAATTGGCCAGGTCGGCAAATATCAGGTGGGAGGTTTTCCATTCAATAGAACGTTCCTAATTTAAGAACCACCTTTCAATTTCCTTCCTTGGTTTAAGCACCAATTAGACTGAATCCAAGTCAGTCTCGATATACTGTAAAGTATATCCCCTGTATAAAGGACTTAATCCACTTATACAGTATCACTTAGACTGAATCTAAGTCAATCTCGATATACTGTAAAGTATATTCCCTGTATAAAGGACTTAATCCACTTATACAGTATTTGAAGTGAGGTACGCTTAGAGCGAATCTCCTTAAGACAATTACGTCCCCCGCACCGGTGCTAACGGGATAATGGACGCTGGTCTCCCAAGATACAACACTTCTTCACGGTATTTGGATAGCACTACCAAATCACCGTACGGTCGAACCGTAGTCAACCAGTACCTACACAGGATTAGCAAAACAGCGGTATAACGACAAATTTCAAATGAATATTTGTCTTACTCTTTTGGAGGAACACCCACTGTTGAGGCGTAGGAAGGTTGAAGAATTTTGGCAGAATCTCCTTTAGGAAGTCGCTTCGGATTCCCACTTCACTTGGAAGTCGCGGATTCCCACTTCGTTGGAAGTCGCTCTGGAAGTCGTGGATTCCACTTCGCTGGAGCCCAGTTCAGAACCGAAGTCAGAACTTTAGAGAGAGAGAGATCTCAGATTTGGTGTGTCTGAGAATGAACTCCTGGAGCGCTATTTATAGCGCTCCGGGGGTATTCTCGTCCGCCAAATTCCAGCAGTTGCGACGGTTCGGACAGAACCGTCGCAACCGATCAACCGCCCAACCGCACTGTCGGTTTTTTCCGACAGCGGTTGGCGAACGGTTGGATCTGTTCGCGCGGACACCCGTTTGCGGGAGAGTCGAATCTTTCCGCGGGCGGGTTGGAGCGGTTCGGCCCATACCTACGGACCCTGATTCAAAAAGAACCAGGCCAGGTAGGGAACCCGAACCCGAACCCAGACCCGGACCCGGACCCGGGCCCCGGCGCCGGCGCCGGCCGGCCGGCCGCCGCCAGCGGCGGCGCGCGCGTGCGCGCACGTACGTATGTACGTGCATAGTTCCCTCCTTTTCGCGCGCGAAAACTCCAAGTACCCAAAGGGCACGCCCTTTGTTCTCAATTTTCTCTATTTATACCCCATAAGCTTCCATCACATGGCCAATGTGGGACTAAATGCATGTAGCTAACTTAGTCCCTTTTGGCTTTGAATTAGGCAATCTTTGGACTTGAATATCTCATTCATTCGAAGTCGGAATTGAACATGTGAATATACCACGTTCATCACAAATGGAAGGAGAACACACTCCAACCATCATCCGGTTGATTCGATCAACGGATCTTGCCATAATTCAACTCGAAGATTCACCTTTATATTCTTCAATTCGAACAATCCCCCACAATGAATGGAGATTCAAGGAAATGACACACAAAGAGACTGACTCTATTGTGTAAGGTACTTAGAAAAGAAACTGCATAAGGAAAGGTGAACTAGGTCTTGAACCTTCCATAGTGAAAGCTTTATCGGACTTACTGGCTAATCAGTGAACTAGGTCTTGAACTGTTAGCCGTTAGTGTAAGCCAAGTCAACAAGCTTCACACAGTGACTTTCCAAATCAACTTTGGTTCTCTGTTGTGTCCGTTTTGACCCTGGACATTCTTGGTTTCAGAGAGTATCTTTAGGAATAACAGCCTCCATAGAGATTCCCAAAGAGCCGACCAACTCTATACTCACATAGGTGATGGACCTATGAAGAGTAGTCTACTCTACTCCACTTGTATAGTAACAAGATATAGGCATCATTAAAAGCGTTAAGCTTATCCTTAATCCACTTGTAGAAAAGCACTTATGTGCACCTTAGGAATGGATTGGAGTCAAGCTCCCAAGTGCTTACTTGCTGAGTCAATCATAACTAGTTTTTCCTCTTAAACTTAGTCCGTGGGATCTCCAGTCGCTAAGTGAGGTTTCCATTAAGCTGACTCGGTAAGGTTAGGCTTTTAGACCCATTCCCCTCGATGCGCAGTTTATACGCTCTCCACTTAAACCTTTAGTAAGCGGATCCGCTAAATTATCATTTGACGATACAAAGTCAATAGAGATAATTCCATTTGAGAGCAACTGCTTCACGGTATTATGTCTACGACGAATATGTCTAGACTTACCGTTGTATATCACATTTTGTGCCCTAGATATAGCTGCTTGATTGTCGCAGTGTATACATATAGTGGGCACTGGCTTTTGCCATAACGGTATATCTTCTAAGAATTGTCGAAGCCATTCTGCTTCTTCTCCAGCCTTATCTAAGGCTATGAATTCCGATTCCATAGTGGAACGGGCAATACATGTTTGCTTAGAAGATTTCCAAGATACCGCTGCTCCTGCTAGAGTAAATACGTATCCGCTAGTTGATTTTGATTCCTAAGAATCTGCAATCCAATTAGCATCACTGTATCCTTCCAGTACAGGAGGATACTTTTCATATCTCAAGGCATATTCCTTGGTATGTGATACGTAACCTAATACTCGTAGTAGAGCGGTCCAGTGTAGATCACTAGGATTGCTAGTGTATCTACTTAACTTGCTTACAGCGTAAGCAATATCGGGTCTAGTGCAATTCATTAAATACATTAGATTTCCGATAATCTGAGAATACTCCAACTGGCGTATTCCAGTTCCTGTATTCTTATGAAGGTGGACGTGTGGGAGAAAAGGATTTGTATTCTCTTTTATCCCATGATCCTTGAATCTTTCTATCATCTTTTCCACGTAGTGAGATTGAGATAGACTGATTCCATCTGGTGTTCTAGTAATTTTAATTTCTAAAATTACATCAGCAACCCCCAGATCCTTCATATCAAAACTGTTGGATAACATTCTTTTAGTGGACTTAATAATTTCAATATTAGTCCCAAGTATCAACATGTCGTCTACATAAAGACAAACAATGATACATGCATCTCCAACTGTTTTCGTGTAAACACACTTATCGCATTCATTGATAGTAAATCCATCTTTGATCATGACACTATCAAATTTCTCATGCCATTGTTTTGGAGCTTGCTTTAAACCGTATAAGGATTTTACCAATTTACACACCTTGTGTTCTTGGCCCTTGACTTTAAATCCTTCTGGTTGCTCCATATATATTTCTTCATTTAATTCACCATTTAAGAATGCAGTCTTGACATCCATTTGATGGATATCTAAGTTGTGCAATACTGCAATCGCAATCAACATCTGAATGGACGTTATTCTTGTTACTGGTGAATAAGTATCGAAGTAGTCAAGTCCTTCTTTTTGTCGATAACCCTTGGCTACTAATCTAGCCTTGTACTTATCGATAGATCCATCGGGTTTTAAATTTCGTTTGAAAATCCACTTACACCCAATTGGTTTACTTCCAGGAGGCAAGTTTACCAATTCCCAAGTATGATTACTTAGTATGGATTCTATTTCGCTATTTATAGCTTCTTTCCACATTTGTGCTTCTGGGTTTGACATAGCCTCTTTAAATGTTTGAGGCTCGCTCTCAATAGCGTATGCTATGGAATCTGGACCAAAAGATTTTGAGATTCTTGATCTCTGACTTCTTCTGGTTCAATTTTCGCATTTACAATTGGTTCCTCGGGGCTTTCGTCCCTGAAACGCCATCTCGTGTGTTCTTTTCCCAGAAGTCTTATCTGCTTCCTGTTTGTACGGAAAGATATCTTCAAAGAACACAGCATCTCGAGATTCGATAATCATGTTTACATGAATATCAGGTATTTCTGACTTATGAACCAGAAATCTGTAGGCACTGCTATTTAAGGCATAGCCTATGAATATGCAGTCCATAGTTTTTGCTCCCAACTTAGTCTTTTTGGGTAATGGTGCCAGCACCTTTGCAAGGTACCCCCACATTTTGAGGTAATGGTAGGAAGGTGTCCTTCCATGCCATAACTCGAATGGTATTAGACCAAGTTTCTTGTGGGGTACTCTATTTAGAATGTGATTTGCAGTTAATAGAGCTTCCCCCCACAAGTTCTGCGGAGCTCCAGAACTTACGAGCATGGAATTAACCATCTCCTTCAATGTTCTGTTCTTCCGTTCAGCAATTCCAATTTGCTGAGGAGTGTATGGTGCTATAGTTTGATGTATTATACCGAAACTAGCACATAACTCACTAAAATCATTTGATTCATATTCTCCGCCTCTATCGGATTTTAGAATCTTGATTTTCTTGTTGAGTTGATTCTCAACTTCGGCTTTATATGTTGTAAACATATTTATTGCCTCATCCTTACTGTTCAAAAGATACACATAACAGTATCTTGTACAGTCATCGATAAAAGTAATGAAATACTTTTTACCCGCCTCTAGTTGGCATAAACTTCAAGTCACATAGATCGCTATGAATTAACCCTAAAGGTTCTGTATTTCGATCTATTGAGTGAAATGAATTTTTAGCCAACTTGGCCTCAACACAAACCTCACACTTGCGAATTTCTTCCAAGTTGAGTTTAGGAATATATCCTAGATTAGACAAGTTTTTCAAAGACTTGTAATTTACATGCCCTAATCTAGCATGCCACAAAATAGGAGACTCAAGCAAATAAACAGAAGATTTTCCTTTTATTAGCTTTGGGTACAAATACACGGACTTTTTATCAACCACTGCAACATTGGCTTTAAAAAGTCCATCAATAAGATAACCCTTTCCCACATACATCCCTCCCTTAGTAAGTACAAATTTGTCGGATTCAAAGACTATTCTAAATCCTTTCTTACAAAGTATAGATCCAGAGATTAGATTCTTGCGGATGTCTGGAACATGAAGGACATCGTTAAGAGTAAGCTCTTTGCCCGATGTCCACTTCAGGATGACCTTGCCCTTTCCTTCAACCTTTGAGGAAGCTGAATTACCCATGAATAATTGCTCATCTTGCTCTAGCCTTTGATATTCTGAGAATAACAATTTCTCCGAGCAGATGTGCCTAGTAGCTCCCGTGTCTACCCACCAATCTTTGTTATTGGTTGTCAGATTTACTTTTGACACCACATCTGAAAGACTTGGTGATTCATGGTTGGTCATGTTGGCCTGTGGGTGGCTTTTCTTGTTTTTCTTTAGACGGCTGCGGCATTCATTTGCTTTGTGACCTTCTTTGTTGCAGATGTAATAGGTCCCTTTGAAGCGCATGGTTCTGCCGTCTTGAGCCTTGCCTTTGTACCCCTGGAAGGCTTCTTCCTCTTCAAGCTTTTGGAAGTAGACGCTTTCCCCTTTGAGTCCTCGATCACATTTGCTTTTACTTCGTAGGAGTTCTTGCTGCTCCTTTTCTCAAACTTGCGGTTGTCCTCCTCTATACGAAGCCTCACAATGAGATCCTCCAACTTTAGCTCCTTTCGCTTATGCTTCAGGTAGTTCTTGAAGTCTCTCCACGCGGGGGGAGCTTCTCCACGATGGTTGCAACCTGAAAAGTTTCAGGAAGAATCATACCTTCGGCCTCTATCTCGTGCAAGATAAGTTGGAACTCTTACACCTGACTGATGACAGTCTTACTATCCACCATTTTGTACTCCAGAAATCGTCCAACGACGAACTTCTTGGTACCAGCATCTTCAGTCTTGTATTTCTTGTCAAGACTGGCCCATAATTTCTTTGCCGTAGTGATTGGACTGTAGACGTTATAAAGAGAGTCATCCAGTCCATTAAGAACATAATTTCGGCAAAGGAAATCACCTTGTGTCCAAGCATCGACTGCAAGGACTGAGTCCCGATCAGTTCCGGGTTCTGGTGGATCCTCCTGCAGGAATTTGGCCAGATGTAGAGTGGTCAAGTAGAAGAGCATCTTCTGTTGCCACCTCTTGAACTCTGTGCCATCAAACTTTCCTGGCTTCTCCGGCTTCGGGTTAGGAAGTGGAGTAGGCATCAAACCTTTGAGCGGTATGTTTGTTGCCTTGCTGGAGGTATCTTGATTTGTCTCAGACATTTTTTCTGCAAGTTCAAGCAGAACAGAAGTGAGAAATAATAATTGTCTTAAGATTGTTGGGTATCCTGCTTAACAAGAATCAATCTGACAACTAATCAAGATCACTGAGATATCAACAATCTAATTGGCCAGGTCGGCAAATATCAGGTGGGAGGTTTTCCGTTCAATAGAACGTTCCTTAATTTAAGAACCACCTTTCAATTTCCTTCCTTGGTTTAAGCACCAATTAGACTGAATCCAATTGGTTTACTTCCAGGAGGCAAGTTTACCAATTCCCAAGTATGATTACTTAGTAGGATTCTATTTCGCTATTTATAGCTTCTTTCCACATTTGTGCTTCTGGGTTTGACATAGCCTCTTTAAATGTTTGAGGCTCGCTCTCAATAGCGTATGCTATGGAATCTGGACCAAAAGATTTTGAGATTCTTGATCTCTGACTTCTTCTTGGTTCAATTTTCGCATTTACAATTGGTTCCTCGGGGCTTTCGTCCCTGAACGCCATCTCGTGTGTTCTTTTCCCAGAAGTCTTATCTGCTTCCTGTTTGTACGGAAAGATATCTTCAAAGAACACAGCATCTCGAGATTCGATAATCATGTTTACATGAATATCAGGTATTTCTGACTTATGAACCAGAAATCTGTAGGCACTGCTATTTAAGGCATAGCCTATGAATATGCAGTCCATAGTTTTTGCTCCCAACTTAGTCTTTTTGGGTAATGGTGCCAGCACCTTTGCAAGGTACCCCCACATTTTGAGGTAATGGTAGGAAGGTGTCCTTCCATGCCATAACTCGAATGGTATTAGACCAAGTTTCTTGTGGGGTACTCTATTTAGAATGTGATTTGCAGTTAATAGAGCTTCCCCCCACAAGTTCTGCGGAGCTCCAGAACTTACGAGCATGGAATTAACCATCTCCTTCAATGTTCTGTTCTTCCGTTCAGCAATTCCAATTTGCTGAGGAGTGTATGGTGCTATAGTTTGATGTATTATACCGAAACTAGCACATAACTCACTAAAATCATTTGATTCATATTCTCCGCCTCTATCGGATTTTAGAATCTTGATTTTCTTGTTGAGTTGATTCTCAACTTCGGCTTTATATGTTGTAAACATATTTATTGCCTCATCCTTACTGTTCAAAAGATACACATAACAGTATCTTGTACAGTCATCGATAAAGTAATGAAATACTTTTTACCGCCTCTAGTTGGCATAAACTTCAAGTCACATAGATCGCTATGAATTAACCCTAAAGGTTCTGTATTTCGATCTATTGAGTGAAATGAATTTTTAGCCAACTTGGCCTCAACACAAACCTCACACTTGCGAATTTCTTCCAAGTTGAGTTTAGGAATATATCCTAGATTAGACAAGTTTTTCAAAGACTTGTAATTTACATGCCCTAATCTAGCATGCCACAAAATAGGAGACTCAAGCAAATAAACAGAAGATTTTCCTTTTATTAGCTTTGGGTACAAATACACGGACTTTTATCAACCACTGCAACATTGGCTTTAAAAAGTCCATCATAAGATAACCCTTTCCCACATACATCCCTCCCTTAGTAAGTACAAATTTGTCGGATTCAAAGACTATTCTAAATCCTTTCTTACAAAGTATAGATCCAGAGATTAGATTCTTGCGGATGTCTGGAACATGAAGGACATCGTTAAGAGTAAGCTCTTTGCCCGATGTCCACTTCAGGATGACCTTGCCCTTTCCTTCAACCTTTGAGGAAGCTGAATTACCCATGAATAATTGCTCATCTTGCTCTAGCCTTTGATATTCTGAGAATAACAATTCTCCGAGCAGATGTGCCTAGTAGCTCCCGTGTCTACCCACCAATCTTTGTTATTGGTTGTCAGATTTACTTTTGACACCACATCTGAAAGACTTGGTGATTCATGGTTGGTCATGTTGGCCTGTGGGTGGCTTTTCTTGTTTTTCTTTAGACGGCTGCGGCATTCATTTGCTTTGTGACCTTCTTTGTTGCAGATGTAATAGGTCCCTTTGAAGCGCATGGTTCTGCCGTCTTGAGCCTTGCCTTTGTACCCCTGGGAAGGCTTCTTCCTCTTCAAGCTTTTGGAAGTAGACGCTTTCCCCTTTGAGTCCTCGATCACATTTGCTTTTACTTCGTAGGAGTTCTTGCTGCTCCTTTTCTCAAACTTGCGGTTGTCCTCCTCTATACGAAGCCTCACAATGAGATCCTCCAACTTTAGCTCCTTTCGCTTATGCTTCAGGTAGTTCTTGAAGTCTCTCCACGCAGGGGGGAGCTTCTCCACGATGGTTGCAACCTGAAAAGTTTCAGGAAGAATCATACCTTCGGCCTCTATCTCGTGCAAGATAAGTTGGAACTCTTACACCTGACTGATGACAGTCTTACTATCCACCATTTTGTACTCCAGAAATCGTCCAACGACGAACTTCTTGGTACCAGCATCTTCAGTCTTGTATTTCTTGTCAAGACTGGCCCATAATTTCTTTGCCGTAGTGATTGGACTGTAGACGTTATAAAGAGAGTCATCCAGTCCATTAAGAACATAATTTCGGCAAAGGAAATCACCTTGTGTCCAAGCATCGACTGCAAGGACTGAGTCCCGATCAGTTCCGGGTTCTGGTGGATCCTCCTGCAGGAATTTGGCCAGATGTAGAGGGTCAAGTAGAAGAGCATCTTCTGTTGCCACCTCTTGAACTCTGTGCCATCAAACTTTCCTGGCTTCTCCGGCTTCGGGTTAGGAAGTGGAGTAGGCATCAAACCTTTGAGCGGTATGTTTGTTGCCTTGCTGGAGGTATCTTGATTTGTCTCAGACATTTTTTCTGCAAGTTCAAGCAGAACAGAAGTGAGAAATAATAATTGTCTTAAGATTGTTGGGTATCCTGCTTAACAAGAATCAATCTGACAACTAATCAAGATCACTGAGATATCAACAATCTAATTGGCCAGGTCGGCAAATATCAGGTGGGAGGTTTTCCGTTCAATAGAACGTTCCTTAATTTAAGAACCACCTTTCAATTTCCTTCCTTGGTTTAAGCACCAATTAGACTGAATCCAAGTCAGTCTCGATATACTGTAAAGTATATCCCCTGTATAAAGGACTTAATCCACTTATACAGTATCACTTAGACTGAATCTAAGTCAATCTCGATATACTGTAAAGTATATTCCCTGTATAAAGGACTTAATCCACTTATACAGTATTTGAAGTGAGGTACGCTTAGAGCGAATCTCCTTAAGACAATTACGTCCCCCGCACCGGTGCTAACGGGATAATGGACGCTGGTCTCCCAAGATACAACACTTCTTCACGGTATTTGGATAGCACTACCAAATCACCGTACGGTCGAACCGTAGTCAACCAGTACCTACACAGGATTAGCAAAACAGCGGTATAACGACAAATTTCAAATGAATATTTGTCTTACTCTTTTGGAGGAACACCCACTGTTGAGGACGTAGGAAGGTTGAAGAATTTTGGCAGAATCTCCTTTAGGAAGTCGCTTCGGATTCCCACTTCACTTGGAAGTCGCGGATTCCCACTTCGTTGGAAGTCGCTCTGGAAGTCGTGGATTCCCACTTCGCTGGAGCCCAGTTCAGAACCGAAGTCAGAACTTTAGAGAGAGAGAGAGAGATCTCAGATTTGGTGTGTCTGAGAATGAACCCCTGGAGCGCTATTTATAGCGCTCCGGAGGGGTATTCTCGTCCGCCAAATTCCAGCAGTTGCGACGGTTCGGACAACCGCCCAACCGCCCAACCGCACTGTCGGTTTTCCGACAGCGGTTGGCGAACGGTTGGATCTGTTCGCGCGGACACCCGTTTGCGGGAGAGTCGAATCTTTCCGCGGGCGGGTTGGAGCGGTTCGGCCCATACCTACGGACCCTGATTCAAAAAGAACCAGGCCAGGTAGGGAACCCGAACCCGGCTCCGGCTCCCGCCGCCGCCGTCAACGGCGCGCGCGCGTGCGCGCACGTACATATGTACGTGCATAGCTCCCTCCTTTTCGCGCGCGAAAACTCCAAGTACCCAAAGGGCACGCCCTTTGTTCTCAATTTTCTCTATTTATACCCCATAAGCTTCCATCACATGGCCAATGTGGGACTAAATGCATGTAGCTAACTTTAGTCCCTTTTGGTTTTGAATTAGGCAATCTTTGGACTTGAATATCTCATTCATTCGAAGTCGGAATTGAACATGTGAATATACCACGTTCATCACAAATGGAAGGAGAACACACTCCAACCATCATGCGGTTGATTCGATCAACGGATCTTGCCATAATTCAACTCGAAGATTCACCTTTATATTCTTCAATTCCAACAATAACCCTTAATATATTTTATTTATTAGGAGAAAAAAATGTACGTGAGGCACAAATTAAAACTGGTCCTAACTTTTGGGGGGTGAGGGCGGTCATGTGACCCCCCACTGCCGCCAATGAATTAAGCCATTAACTCTTGATAGAAATCTTGATTAGGTGTGTACATGTGAAAGTGAATTAAGTAGCCATCTCAACAATATTATTGAAATATTAATAAACCTTAAACTTATATTAAGTTGAAACTACATGGTTGCAAATTTTACTTGTAACCATGTCCTCACAGCTAATCTCAAGTAGGTTTATGGGCAGAAGTAAATATCTTTATTTGTCTATAGTTTTTTTTTGGGTTAATTTAGTTTAGAGTAGTTATTCGAAATGCGAAGGCCAAGAAGCCGACTAAAAAGCTCGTTTATTAGAGCAGTGAAGATTTTTAAAGCTCAATAATTGCAATAAATTGTTTTAAAAAAAAAAAAATAGTTCTCGTGGACTCCAATGAAGTCAAACTGAAAATACCACACTCAACTTTATGCATTATGCATCGTATATGAAGTTGAGTATTGGATAGAACCCCACATGGTATTGTCCCTTGAGAATTCTAATCCATCGAGGATGAATTACGAGCTAAGTTTAGTTTCACATCAATAAGAAGATGATTGGATATGATGTTTAAATTAGACTTGGACTCTGAGGCTTCATAATACGTGTTTAGTGTGTTTGTGTAAGCTCAAAAGGTCAATGGAGGCTGACCTTTTAGGTGGAGTTGGAGTTGCTCACATCCTTATATACTCAAGACTATCCTCAAGACCATTCGCCAACAATCCCCCCTCGAACAAAGAGTCTCCCTGCAAGTTCAACTATCTTCACACTGGAAGATCAAATGCTCCACCAAGATCCAACTCTTCATTGCGTGAGGCTACGGCACGCTTTATGTGAAGTACCAACTGCAGTCGGTCACTCCTGGTACGCGGTCACCGCGTGATAGACCGCGTACCAGGCGTGCACCACTGCCAAATTTCTTGAGAGCCTAACATTAGTTTCACAGGGGCCTATTGCGTCAGTAGGGTGGGCAAACCCATTGCGCCTTTGCGCATTGGGGATCTACATCGTCTAACATCACGCACACACATGACATGACTCTGATACCACTTGAAGGACTTGGGGCACCATCCCAAAAGACTAGCCTTTTAGGTGGAGTTGCTCATATCCTTATATACTCAAGACCATCCCCACGTCTAGCCGACGTGGAACTATTTACTCGACCCAAATCCCAACAAGGGGTCCTTACACTTCTACTCTCCTGCTGACTGTCATTATACCACCAATTATAGTATACCACCAAACAAAACCGTACAATGGCAAATACACAACTCATCAACCCACCACCTATTAATCCTCTCCCACTCAAATTTAATAATCTAAGAAGAAGGCTTTCGCACCAATAATGCTTGGTGACATATCCTTCACATATTTTTGTCTGTAACGAAAATGTTTTGCACAAGGGGCACCAATTAGAACTAGTTCTAACTTTTGGATGGAGACGGAGGTAAAATACCACAAATGCTATACTAATTGAAGATTCAAGATTAGCACAGACATTTAATGCTCGGTGGAAACGAGGGGTCACGTGACCCCACCACCATTGTGAGTTCCACCGACACAACTACTATTATAATTGAAGATTCAAGTTTGGGATAGAAATTTAACGGTCGGTGGAGAAAGTTCGGGGCCTGAAGATTCGGATAGAATTTTAATGCTTGGTGGAGACGGGGATTGATGTGCTGTCATGTGATGTGCCATTGAGATCTGTTCCACTCCTGTACAGATTTTTTAGCAAATTACAACTCAAATAATTTGTGTATGAGTGAGACTAGCTCTCTACATCTAATGTCACAATCCTGTACTTCTAGGGTTTTTTTTTTTGTTTCGTAGATCTTTATTGATATTTCTTCCCTTTGTCTGGACGAGATTAATCTATTTACTGGCAATATTTGTTTCCCTTACAATATTGTACTGATTTAATACTATTCATCACATTTTTACAGAATAAAAAGATTTAAAATCAAATATTTACGTAAATTTCATCTATCTAAAATATTTCTCTATAAAAAAACATCGAAAAATTTCAGACAACTTAGTCTTTTTAATTTTTCAGGGCATGATCTAAATGTTTTATGCAACTTGCATGGAAACTTAATGCTACACATAATGAAGTGAAGTTAGCCAATAGTGGGACATTTTGGTAGATAGATAAATTCGTCACATCATATCACATTTATTGCCCATGACAAAGTTATCATCAACTGTTTCCTCGCATTGGCATCTTCTGCTTTTTATCCTGACTGTATCTTTTGAAAGAGTCCTCGAAAATCCTACCAACTGATGCCACAGTAAAAAGTTTCAGTGGCTACAAATATTTAAGAAGAGTTCTCAATCTCTTGAGAACTCTACACCAGCAAAGACAATGGCTGCAACTTGGTTGGTAGCTATTGCATGCTTGTTCCATTCTTATCTAGAATTCCTCGTCGCAACAGTTTGCTTCTTCTTCTTCTCCTTATTTCTCTCCTATCAAAAACGCCGGAAAAGCGCGGTACCAACCAACTGGCCAGTCCTCGGCATGCTCCCTGGCCTTATGGCGAACCTCGGCAACTTTCATGATTGGCTCACCCATTTACTCCGCGAGACCTGCTGCACCTTCGGGTTCCTTGGCCCGTGGTTCCTTGGCATGAACTTCTTGATCACTTGCGACCGGCCAATGTCAACCATGTCTTCATGTCAACTTTGCCAATTATCCCAAGGGTGATGAGTTCTTGGAGATCTTCGACATTCTCGGCGATGGCATCTTCAACGCTGATGACGAGTCATGGAAGAGCCAGAGGAAGAAAGCCCATGGGTGATGAGCAGCCCGAGGTTTCGGGCTTTTGTTGCAAAGTGTAGCCGGGGCAAGGTGGAGAATGGGCTGATTCCTCTTATGACTCAACTAGCTCAGCAACAAGTGGTGGTTGATTTGCAAGATGTGTTCTTGAGGCTCACATTCGATTTGACTTGCAATCTGGTGTGGGAGTAGACCCGGGTTGCTTGTCAGAAGGGTTTCCGACAATTCCGTTTGCTCAGGCAATGGACGATGCGATGGAGGCCTTGTTCTTCAGACACGTTGTGCCGCCGCCAGTGTGGAAGCTGATGAGATGGTTGAGAATTGGCAAGGAGAGGAAACTGAGTCAAGCTTGGGAAGTGATAGACCAATTTGCGGAGCAAAACATCGCGAAGAAGAAAGTGGGGAGAATTTACCGAGAGGACTTGTTGACATCTTATATTGAAGAAGATCTGAAAGAGGGTGAGAATAAACTAATGATGAATAACAAGTTTCTTAGAGACGTGGTGGTCAATTTCATGCTTGCAGGGAGAGACACTACCGGGGTGGCTCTAACATGGTTCTTCTGGCTCTTGGCCAATAATCCTGAAGTGAAATTAAAGATCGTCGATGAATTGAAGGAGCATACGTGCGAAAAGGCATGGCTCACTTCTCCTATTGTGTTCAATCCTGAGGAGATTGCCAAATTAGTCTACTTGCATGCTGTCTTATGTGAAACTCTGAGGCTCTATCCCTCGGTCCTTTTGAGCACAAAGGCCCGCTAAGAGCTGAGGTTCTTCCAAGTGGTAAGAGGGTGAAGTCGAAAGAGAAGATCTTGTTCTCCACATATTCAATGGGAAGGATGGAGGGGGTATGGGGAAAGGACTGCTTGGAGTTCAAGCCTGAGAGATGGATTTCAGAGAGAGGGACATTGAGGCACGAGCCATCTTACAAGTTTCTATCATTTAATTGTGGGCCGAGGACTTGTTTGGGAAAGGACATGGCCTTCGCTCAGATGAAAACAGTGGCTACCGCTATAATATGCAATTTTAATATAGAACTGGTAGAAGGACATACGGTTAAGCCTAAGCAGTCAATAATTCTTCACATGAAGAATGGACTCATGATTAAGATCAAGCAAAAGAGGCAGTTGATGAAAAGGTAAATAATTAAGATATATCTTGTACAATTGCGATTGCATTTGATGTTACACTGTCAAGTGCTATGTGGAGTTTGATGTCATATGTAATTTGTATTCCTTCTTGATAAGAATGTATCCTCAGTCATTGAGGTTTGGCCTGTTGGTAAAAATATTAGATTGAATTATGAAAAATCTTAGATTTAAAGAAAACACACTTCTACTGAAAAAACTTAGTATTCAACATGTGGCACTTAATTTGGTGAAACTTATAAGGTGGTTTGGCTTGTATAGACATTGTTAATTTAATCAAGGAATTGAATTGTGTTATTAGTGGTCAGATATTTGTAATGAAAGTAGTATTTTCTTTTTAAAAGTCTTCGAAGCTTTAAAAGATAATAGATATTGCCCTCATCACACATCATACTCTTTTGTCAAATAGTAATCTCCGTTAGATCACGACCCCAATTGTGGAGTCAAGGGGAGTGCATAAAATTTCAGAAAACTACTATTCTTTATTGTTGCAAGAGTTTGAAAAAACATCATATATATTTTATATTATGTGTTCCCCTTCAATTAGGACGTTGTCTTGGTCTTTGCATGTCCACAAACCAATGCCCCATAATGATGCTCATCAACTAGTAGATAGCAATAAAATTCATAAAAATGTAACAATTTTCTTCTTTTCTTACATTTTTGTTATAAGATTTCTGTGATCCCCCTAAAATAAAAGAAAAAAGAAAAAAAAGAAAAGAAAAAGTAAGAAATTTGGGATAAATCCCAATCGGGAAGCTCGACATATTGGTATGTTAAATCACTAGCACAACCACCTCAGGGTGAAAATAATTTTAGGCTTCGCATTTCATCAAACAGGTGAACAATGCTAGAGCAAATGGGGTTTTGTTAATGAGAGAAGCTTAAGGCACTCAATATTGATCTAGAAATATGGGAACAATCCGTTTTTGAACCAAATAACAATGTAACAGTATTAAGAATGAATGAATAAAGATTTTAATTTGTGAGATAACTGTTGGATTCACTGCTACAGCTCCCAGGCAATACTTCAACTAATTCAAGAAGCGGTTCACGAGACCTACGATAGCGCGGTTGCTTGCTTTGACACTAACTATTATGGATGCAATTGAGTGATTGAAATCTCACCAGTTTGCGGTGGATAAATCTCCGCCACAAGCAACTAGACGCACCCGATCTGATCTGTTAGAGCACACATAGAAGAGACACCTTTCAGGTTAAGTTTATCGGTGTATTGTCAGCCTCAAACCTTCGGACATGAGAATCAGTAGTTGAAAAGGAAGGGAGACCGACAGGAGAAAACTGCAAGTGTGGCGGAAGAGTGGACCGTGCAAAGGAAAACTGCAGGTGTGCAATGAGGGACTAGCACAAGGAAATTGCTAGTGTAGTTAGGGGTGTGTGCTCTGAGGATTAGGAATGTGACTTCCTTAAGAAGGAGGCTGGTATATACTTGACATAGAGGCTAGCGTAGAGGCAGAATTGATGGATTATTGTAACGCATGATCTGCACATGCTGAATTTGTTATAATGATCGTGATCACCAATATTGGTTAGCTGGGATTGCAGTAGGAATATCCATCATTGTCCGTAATTGTCCACGTTGATTGGGGCATTACACGTCATGAACGTGGAGGAGAATGGAGTTGCACAACTGTCAGCGCAGATCAAGGATGATCTGTTGTTAGAGATTCTGGCTCAAAGTTGAAACCTTCAGAACGGAGTGGGTCTCAGAGTGGAGAAGTATAAAGGTCTCAGTTTCTAATATCCTCAATTAACATAAATATTACTATTAATTAATAGATTATCATACCATATCTAATTTATTGAAAATTTAATAGCTCTGAGTTGATATATAAAAATATATACTTTCAGCCTACTTATCATCAAATACAGACTATGCCACCAGAATTCAACCATCATATAGTATCATCTCATAAAATATCAGTTACATGCATACTCAACTTGCAATTTCGGCTTGACATCGCCTACTTACATGGATACACAATCTAACTATTTTAAATCATCAATCATTCATCATAAGTATTCATTAGAGGGACAAATGAATCGAGTTCCACACTTTAACTAAGAACAATTACCCAACTAACTAGAACTAACAAGGGGTTATTCTCACATAGATACAAGATATCTATCAAACTAGTATTAATATTTAAAAGTACTAATACATGTAAAAGTTTACAAAATGAATTATAGTCTACAACCAAAATCATGCATCTTTACAATATAATTTTTTACCGCTCTAATCCAAACTTGTGCTTCGGCTTAACGTGAAAACATAGCTCTGAGGTGAGCTTAACAACTCAGTGAGTAAAGTTAGAAAAAATCAAGAAATAATTATACATATTCAATAAGGAGTACGATTTTCTTCAAGTAACAAAGTCAAGTATGGACGAACAAAAGAAATAGGGAATCGATAACATTCATACATAAGCAATCAGAATAAATGTTTCCATAGTCTTTGGGGACGCTTTGACTCCTTTAGTCATTGATTTTTTTTTAACTTTCTTAAATTTTTATTTCGCATATTACATGGTTATGAGTTATATAAAATATTTTCTCAGTTACTTAAAATTTATTATCGAATTCATCTTATATACACAACATGTATCACACAAGTATCTCATATATCACACATAATGATACACAATCACAATAATAAAACCATAAATATAATTGGTCCATTCAGATAATACATATATCACAGAACATACTTGTATATCATATAATCTTATCACGCTTCACATCACTTAAATATCACATTTGGTGAGATACATATCATACATTATTCATATTTGAATACAAATCACAAGTAAAATATTAGATTCTTTGTCTTCATCGGCTCCCGCCCGACCTCTTCCTCCAATATGCGTGTGTACATATAATACCGTCTTGAAAGATCACCTAGAGGGGGGTGAATAGGTGATTATGCTAATCTAATGAACTCAATGCGGAATTTAAAAACTTAATGCAATATACTCAAGTGCAATCAACAAAAGATGCACACACAACCAAGCCAAGCAATTATGAATGCACAATATGAATAGTTGCAAGGCACAAAATAAAGAGAGAGATAGAGAGAGTCAATGGATCAAGCGCAAACAACAAGATATGTTACGAGGTTCGAGCACCCAGCTCTACATCCCCGCCTTCGACACACGAAGGATTTCTAATCCACTAGCAAGTCCACAAAGAACTCTCACAAGGTGTACCCAACTTCTCTCTATACAACCACAACCTCCTCCTTGAGGCAAGCTCCAATCCTACAAAACAATCACCTCACAATTTGAGGGATTAGCACAAAGCAAACAAGGATCACCTCACCACTTGAGGGATACAACCCAAGGCACAAAGCCAAACAAAGATTGGGTTTTTAACTTGGTGGTCTAAACAACAACCACAAACAATTTCTTTCTCCCACACAAAGATCCTATAGAAAAGATAATAGATTTTACCTCAAGTGTGGAGAAAACCAAGGATTTGAAACCAGCAACTCAAAGAAAATCTTTGGGAAATAATAGAAATGAAGATAGTGAAGTTCAAACAAAAGCTTTTCCCAAAATCCCTTTTCTTTGATTTTTCAAACCCTAATAAAAATACCAAAAAGATTGTTCAATTTGAATCCAAAAACCTCTTTTGATTGCAGCAAAAACACCAGAGAGAATGAAAATATTTGCCCAAAAATTCTTAGAGAAAAACTCTTTCAAATGGGGTATTTATAGGCAAATCTGGAAACTAGCCGTTGGCAGCAGATTTTGCCAAAATAGCCCTGCCGGTCGACCGCACGGTCGACCGTCCAACAGTCATATTCTGACCGTTGACAGCTACCGGTCGACCCCCGGTCAACCCAAACAAACAGAGAGCAAACTGCTCTCAGTCGGTCGACCGCACGGTCGACCGGCTACAAGTGTAGCCAGCGTGCACGTATCTGTGCACGTCGGTCGACCCTGACGGTCAACCGGCTACATGGTGCGGTCGACCGTTAGGGTCGATCGACCTAGCCTGGCAGACACTGTACAGGTCAGAAAAACAAAGGAAATAAATATCCAATAAATTCTTGAAACTATTAAAAATCCCAAAAATAGTTTTGACAATTTGCATTGATATATGAACATATGATAAAAGTTTTGACTCAAATATCAAGCAATTAAACTATTTTCGTATCTTACAATATTTTCCAAAAACTAGAAACTGTATTTTCTAAAACTAGGATTCTTGAATAGAAAATACACTTTGTCCAAAACTCATTCAAATACAAAAACATGATATTTAAACTCTTTGAAGCATGATGCATATGGATAGAAATTCAATATACATGAAACATACACATATCATAGTTTTTGTCTTTAATTCCAAATATATGTTTTGTCAAAAACACCAAAACATAAAACACATGAATAAGTAAGTCAAAACTAAGTTTGTCTAGAAAATTAAGCATGCATGTATGTAGAACAAATCTAACATACATTAAACCATATAAACTTGTTTTGAATCTATCTATTCATGCAAACCAAGATCGGTTAAACCTAAAACCGAAAAACCGAAAACCAATATTCAAAACATGAAACGTGTGTGTTGTGAACTTGAGCATATCATACTATTCTAATCTTTACACTTTGGATCTAAACACAAAACTAAACTATGGTACCGAAGTCTTCTTGTAGAGCGCAAACTCCAAGCCGACTCGATCCAAAACTCCTTGATCCACCGAGCAAGTGCTATATATGATCTTTGACGCTCGGGCTCTTGAATCAACATGTGAAAGCTTCCAATCATCTTGTTGAAGCTAATCACCAACTAATAACTTGATTAATGATCTGAAACTAAAATCATAAGATTATTAGTACACATAACTACATGAGTTAATCATCATCAAAACTAGAGTGGAAGGCCTTTGAGCCAACAATCTCCCCCTTTTTGATGATGACAAAACTCATGGAGTTATATATGCATGGATTAAAGTTAAGCTTCAAAGAAGCTCCCCCTTAACTCATGCATAAACAAATGAACAATAAATAATATGCAATGAATATCATACATGAAACATGAGACATGCATATCTATGCATAAACAGTAAAAGGTTCTAGATACCAATGAAATGTTTAAAACAAAACATGCTCTAGATACCAATTACAAAACATCCAATTACAAAACATGCTCTAGATATCAATTAAATTAAACTAAATTAAACTTAATATATGCAAAACATAAACATGCATATAAACTCAAATTCTTCTCCCCCTTTTTGTCAATCATCAATAAAGGGGTACAAACCAAATAAAACAAAATCTTCTCTCTTTTTAATACAAAGAGTCAATCTTCAATAAGGGGTAAAAACAAAACCAAATCAATAAATTTTTTCCCCTTTTTGTTCGAAACAACGAATCAATAAAAAATAATATTTTCCCCTTTTTTGTCTAAAACAAAAACAAAGTCAATTAGAGGTGACAATCAATTAAGGTACCAATTGAAAATATGTCAAAGAATAGCATCTTGATACCAATTGAAAGGAAACAAACAAGAACAACAAAAAATATTGATACCAATTTTAAGCAAAAACACATGAAACATCTTGACACCATTTGAAATTAAACATAATAATTTTGAATGTCTAAACACAAATATTTTGATACCAATTGTAAATATTTTCATTTGAACTTATGATACCAAATTTGAATTTTCAATCATAAAGTAAGGGAGTGGGAATCAAATACCAATTGAAAAATCACCAATTGAAAGACAAAATCAAATTTTCCCCCCCTTTATGAAATACCAACTAAAATAACGTTCACTTTTATTTTAACAAGCTTATGCATTGTTTTAAAAAAAAAATTGAAACAAACATATATATGTATGAAAAATGGATACCAATAGAAATTGAAATTCTTGAAATAGAAAGCATACATACATACAAACATATATGAGTATACAAAAAATGTCAAGATTGATACCAATTGAAAGAATTCAATGATACCAATTGAAATAACAATAAGATCAAATGTAAATCTCATATAACTACCTCCCAATCATGGTTCAAGTTTTAAATGATTTTCATGTTAAAGCATACAAGAACATGATCTCTCATCCATCCTCCCATAGATGGTAGGGTTTTCAAAAATTAGATTTGAAAGTAAGCTTTGTTTGAAAATCTCTACCATAGTGAAGAATACGAACTAGTTATAGGAAAAACTTTTAAAACTAGTACGAATTCCTTCAAGTAAGGAATAAAACAAAATTATTTTTCATGAAACACATGTAAATCACATGATCACTAAACACTCAAAATCTATAAAGTCCATTCAAATTCTCATGAAAACAAATCATGAGTAAACTAATAAAGTGAGTGTACAAGTATAATGTGACACATATCGACATGAAATATTCAATTAAGCTCATATGAAATTCCTTGAAAATATGAAATTCATCTAAGATGTGAAATCACCAATTGAAATCATCTTAAAAATAAGAGATTCATTATAAATGTGAAATCACTTAGCAAACATGAAATTCATCCAAACGATTTAAACTTCAAGGCATATGTATGTCATGTACAAACTAAAGTATACATACATATCCTAAACACAATGAGACCACAAAAGTATATGCATGAAGGCATGTGGCTCAAGGATGTACATGTATATCTAATAGTTTGGACAAGATAGACATATACATTAAGTTAAAACACATAAACACGAAATCAAGAGAAACTAAATTTTCACCAAAACTAATTTCATTTCAAGGTATATATGAATTGTCAACACAATAAGTATACATACATATCCCTAAACACAATTGAGTCCATATATATAGATTTGCATGAAAAGCAAATGACTCAAAGGGTATACATGTATATCTTAAGGTTTGGCAAAATAAACATATACATGAAATGAAAACTCATACACATAAAACAACTCCAAAAATAGGAATACAAGTTTAAAATGCATGAATCATCAAAACTAGGCTATACTAGCACATCTAATGGGTACAAATAAGCATCCAAGCTCAAACATATATAAAGATTTATTTGTGTCCCACTATATGTACGAGTATAAATTTCAGTCTTAATGAAAACTAACATCTAAACAAGTAATCAAATCATTAAGCATAAAACGGGAATCATAACCCAACATGATAAACATAATAATCAAACATGAATTATTAAAACAAAAAGTCATAGTCAACCATATGATTTGCATGACAAGGACATGTGCATTAGATCTATGATTAACATGATAGTTAAAACATAAAGAGAATACAAAATACGGGTCCATACTAAACATGGGTGTCTCAACAACTAATCATGTAAAGCATAAGTCTAATAGACATGGCAAATATCATACTAATCATGAAACAATAAAACATGAATCATTAAAACAAAAATCATTACAATCATAAACATCCAAATGGTCATAATGCATATGCATGTGCATTAGATCTAGGGCATACATGTTAGTTTGAACAAGGTGAGAACACTAAATATAGATCCATATAAAACATGGGTGTCTCAAGTAACTAAACATGTATAACACTAATCTAATCAACATGACATAAGCATGATGAACAATAAACCATGGCATGCTATAAATTGATGAACATGAAAGACAAGCATAATAAAAACGGGAGTTAGAGAATGATACCAAAACCGATGAAGGTGCATCTCTAGTTCTCCAAACCAAGGTGGTCCTTCCACCAAATCTCCTTGAGAGTGAAGCATCCAAATGGTTCTCTTTTAGGCTTAGAACGCATCCACCTCAAGGCACAAATACTCTCACGTGATGCGAGAGCTCCCACCTACATCAAAAGTTAAGGAGGCGGTTTTTGGTACCCATTTCCTTTTGGGTCCACGGGGGTTAGTATCTTTTCTAACCCAAACAAGATTTGTTGCTAAATTTTCATGATAAACACGATCATAACAAAATCTAGCAAGGTGGCCTTTTCGATCACAATGTGTACAAGTGTACACATGAGCATACATGTAATGGTGGTGACCGTGGGAAGCATGTGTATGCCGTGTAGGGTGTGCATGCAAAGAAGGACCTTGTTTCTTGCGAACCAAGGTTTCCAAACGTGAATGATTCAATGTGCATTGGCTCAAAGTGGAGCCCAAACATTCAACACTTTTCTTCAAAACATTTATATCATTATTAATAGTGGAAGATAAAGTGGAGCATGCAATAGATGTGCTAGAAGAAGAAGAAGTTATACTAGCATGGCACACATGAGAATCAATTTCATTTTGCAAAGATTCATTTTTGTTTAAAATAAGATCAAGTTCCTTAGTGATAGAGTCAATTTTATTTTTCAAGGAAAGGTTATCTTAAAAGTAAAATCCAATTGAAGATAAAATCTCATTGTGCTTCACAACATCATTACAATCATTTTTGCTTTTTAAAACATCAATCTCATTAATGGCAAGGTCTAGTTGAGATCTTAGTGAGTCACGTTCACTAGTAATCTCTTCCTTCTCTTGCAAAACCAATTCAAAATTAGAACACAAATCCTTTAATTCATTTTTCAAAACAAGGTTGTCCTCTTTCAAAAGATTGTGTTTTTCCAATAAATTTTCAAACTTTTGAGCAAGTTCCAAATTTAAAGTTTGAACATCAAAACAACCATAGCAATAGGAACTAGAGCTATTATCTATTGAGAATCCGATTGTACCTCAAGGGAGTTATTCCCTTGGACCATGAGGCAACGCTCTTCGGACTTTTCTCTCATAGATCTCCTCGTCTTGTTGATAATCCTTGGAAGCTCGGGAGACGTCAATAAGCTCCAAACTGCAAAAGCCGAGTCATAACGATCAAACACCGGTAAAAGATGTTCACTAAGAGATGCTCTAAGTGTTCTAAGTGCTAATGCATTAGCCTTTTTATGCTTGCTACTATTAGGGAATGATTCCATAGTGGAGGCTTGATAAACTAGATGTCCTAGTCTTTTCAAATGGCTACTCATATTGGCCTTCCAAACATCAAGTCTAATATGGTCAAACATAGGAGGGCTATCCATGAGTGCAAACTAAATGAGTGCAAATGAACAATGCAAATGAAGATTAGCAAACCAAGATCTCACTCCTAGGTGGTTAAACCTAAATATCAGGAGCACTAGCTCTGATACCAATTGAAAGATCACCTAGAGGGGGGTGAATAGGTGATTATGCTAATCTAATGAACTCAATGCGAAATTTAAAAACTTAATGCAATATACTCAAGTGCAATCAACAAATGATGCACACACAACCAAGCCAAGCAATTATGAATGCACAATATGAATAGTTGCAAGGCACAAAGTAAAGAGAGAGAGATAGAGAGAGTCAATGGATCAAGCGCAAACAACAAGATATGTTACGAGGTTCGAGCACCCAGCTCTACATCCCCGCTTTCGACACACGAAGGATTTCTAATCCACTAGTAAGTCCACAAAGAACTCTCACAAGGTGTACCCAACTTCTCTCTATACAACCACAACCTCCTCCTTGAGGCAAGCTCCAATCCTACAAAACAATCACCTCACAACTTGAGGATTAGCACAAAGCAAACAAGGATCACCTCACCACTTGAGGGATACAACTCAAGGCACAAAGCCAAACAAAGATTGGGTTTTAACTTGGTGGTCTAAACAACAACCACAAACAATTTCTTTCTCCCACACAAAGATCCTATAGAAAAGATAGTAGATTTTAGCTCAAGTGTGGAGAAAACCAAGGGATTTGAAACCAGCAACTCAAAGAAAATCTTGGGAAATAATAGAAATGAAGATAGTGAAGTTCAAACAAAAGCTTTTCCCAAAATCCCTTTTCATTGATTTTTCAAACCCTAATAAAAACACCAAAAAGATTGTTCAATTTGAATCCAAAAACCTCTTTTGATTGCAGCAAAAACACCAGAGAGAATGAAAAATTTGCCCAAAAATTCTTAGAGAAAAACTCTTTCAAATGGGGTATTTATAGGCAAATCTGGAAACTAGCCGTTGGCAGCAGATTTTGCCAAAATAGCCCTGCCGGTCGACCGCACGGTCGACCGTCCAACGGTCATATTCTGACCGTTGACAGCTACCGGTTGACCGCCCGGTCGACCCAAACAAACAGAGAGCAAACTGCTCTCAGTCGGTCGACCGCACGGTCGACCGGCTACAAGTGTAGCCAGCGTGCACGTATCCGTGCACGTCGGTCGACCCTGACGGTCAACCGGCTACATGGTGCGGTCGACCGTTAGGGTCGACCAACCTAGCCTGGCAGACACTGTACAGGTCAGAAAAACAAAGAAATAAATATCCAATAAATTCTTGAAACTATTAAAAATTCCAAAAATAGTTTTGACAATTTGCATTGATATATGAACATATGATAAAAGTTTTGACTCAATATCAAGCAATTAAAACTATTTTTGTATCTTACAATATTTTCCAAAAACTAGAAACTGTATTTCTAAAACTAGGATTCTTGAATAGAAAATACACTTTGTCCAAAACTCATTCAAATACAAAAACATGATATTTAAACTCTTTGAAGCATGATGCATATGGATAGAAATTCAATATACATGAAACATATACATATCATAGTTTTTGTCTTTAATTCCAAATATATGTTTTGTCAAAAATACCAAAACATAAAACACATGAATAAGTAAGTCAAAACTAAGTTTGTCTAGAAAATTAAGCATGCATGTATGTAGAACAAATCTAACATACATTAAACCATATAAACTTGTTTTGAATCTATCTATTCATGCAAACCAAGATCGGTTAAACCTAAAACCGAAAAAACCGAAAACCAATATTCAAAACATGAAACGTGTGTGTTGTGAACTTGAGCATATCATACTATTCTAATCTTTACACTTTGGATCTAAACACAAAACTAAACTATGGTACCGAAGTCTTCTTGTAGAGCGCAAACTCCAAGCCGACTCGATCCAAAACTCCTTGATCCACCGAGCAAAATCTATATATGATCTTTGACGCTCGGGCTCTTGAATCAACATGTGAAAGCTTCCAAATCATATTGTTGAAGCTAATCACCAACTAATAACTTGATTAATGATCTGAAACTAAAATCACAAGATTATTAGTACACATAACTACATGAGTTAATCATCATCAAAACTAGAGTGGAAGGCCTTTGGGCCAACACGTCTTCCTCCTCCTACCAGCTCTCGCCCGACCCCGTTCCTCCAATATGCAGGAATACAACAGATATACATACACACCCCACCCCCCACCCCTCCCACACACACAAACACACAAATAACAACCAATTTATCAATAATGCGAAATATTGACCAATTATTATAGTTTAATTCTCATCTTATCAATTTCTGTGTAAATGCATGTGATTCACTGCATATGAATGAATATATAAGCTTTAAGTTGATACTACAGTGATCTAGTAACCTCAATTATATAGGATGAGTCCTCATTCATGTTACTAGTGTCCATCCTTTTGATCATGTTACTTGAATACTACTAGTTGAGTATAATCGATTCTCTACAAATATGGATTGTTACACCAATTGTGATGCCTTAATTATTTGATTATCACATTCACAAACACATTTTATATGCGTCACACTTAAACGTCATCCATATGTAACAACCATTATACACACATAATATTCTCAACGATATCAATCATTCAACGATTCACCCAATAATTATCTACGCTACTAGCACATATATTCTTAATTTATACTATTAAGTCTTGTAGCAAGATAAAATTCTTATTTTATATATTCGATATTCAATTACTATATTTGACAAATTGTAAGTCCTTATTCAAAATATTAATATGTTTGATGGTTATAATAATCCACTCTAAGCGCCCAATTTGACCATCCACTTGTATATACACAATTATCTTACAAAAATTATTACTGGTCTATTAATTTGTGATCAAGTTCGCGTCAAATTTCAATTATCCTTTATACCTAGCTAAATTAGGGTCTAATTCACTCATTGGTACATACTTTACAAATTCTGCTCATATCATCAATTATAGCATATACTACATGCTAATATTAGTCACCATTTCTTTATACATTACTATTCACTAATCGCTCATGATTACAAGATTACTGATTAGACTGAGAGATATTATTATTATCATTAACTTATTTCAGTTCTTCATATAGTTGATGAATTCCTTGACTATAATGTACATTTCAATACTAACTTAGTTCTGATCACCGATTAGTTTGCAAATCAACACTTAGCTAATCATCTTATAATGTTCTACAGTAATAAGTTATTTATTATTCAATTCTTGATTTATCGAATTGATTTCTGAAATTATCTTCATAAAAGCTTTATGTATAAATATAGATCCTCAACATTGCATTATATATAGCACTTTTCCATTTGGGTTCCTTGATATATTCAAATTTATTCCTCCAGATTGCAATCCTTAAGTGACTCGATAATAGAATCATGATTCTCCTTTTCATTTTCATATTTTGAGTTCACTTTAATAAGATAATTACAACTCACGCTTGGAAGTAGAAATATGACAATACAAGAACTGAGGCACGACAATAGAAGGCATACTGAGAGAAGCTTAAATAGTAACCAAGAAGAAAGAACATTAAAATGATTGAATTAAATAAGAGAGATCGGAAGAGTCTTCAACTTTATTGGTACTTATAGATAGCATATTAGATTACCAAAAATGCAAGTAAGAAACTATCTCCCATTTAACCTATTAAAATTATCCCATAAGTCTTATCATGAAACTTGAGTAACTAATCAAGTATTTTATTCCAACACTCTAAATCCAATTAGATATGGCACCATGATTGTTATTGTAAATCACCTAGAGGGGGGGTGAATAGGTGATGATGCTAATCTAAAAACTAAATGCGCTAAATGCGGAAGCTTAAACAAATTTTACAATCACACTTAGTACAACCAACAAATGTAGCCGAATTCCCTGTGAAGGGCTCTGAACTAACTCCTCTTGATTCCCCTAGATATGGGTTGAGGTGCTATATGAAGCTCTTGTGGTTAAGTATAAGTGAGGCACACACACAAGCAATCCAAGCATATATGAATAAGCAATACGAATCAATGCAAGGACAACACAAATGCAAGCAATAAGATATGAATGAATGATGCTATGCACAACACAAATAAAGACAGAGAGTTTAGAGATAATGGATCAAACGCAAACACAATGATATGTTTCGAGGTTCGAGCCCCTAGCTCTACGTCCCCGCCTTCACCAAGAAGGATTTCTGATCCACTAAAGGAGTACCGAACTCCTCTCTCAACCTTATAATGCCACCGAGGCAATACAACCACAATCCACCTCTACCGAAGAGGGATAAGGCCCGTAGCCAATACAATCACAATCACCTCTACCGAAGAGGGATCCAAACACTACTCCGATCAACCTCTACCAAAGAGGGATACAACAAAATAAGGAGGGTTTACAACTTGGAGACTCAACAACCTAAAACAATCTCTTTTCCACAAACAAAAGATCCTAAATAGATTAGGATAGAAGATAGCTCAAGTGGATATCAAGGTGTTTCTGGAAAGCAAACAACAAAGAAAAACTACTTGGGAAATCTCTTGTAGATGATAGAAATGAAAATCCAAACAATATCCCAAAAACCTAGTTTTCTTTGATTTTCCAAAACCCTTGAAAAACAATAAAGATGAAATCTTTGAAGCTTTAAAACACTTTTTAAAACTTTAAAAACACTTCAGAAAAGTAGGAATTTTTTCACTTTAAAGTCTTGGTTAAAACCCTCAAGAAATGGGGTATATATAGGCCAAACCAGAAACTAGCCGTTAGGCTGATCTGTCAGCCTGACAGGCCTGCGGTCGGCTGGCCCAGCCGACCGCCAACGGTCTGAAATATGACCTTTGGGGCATCCGGTCGACCGTACGGCCGACCGCCCAGATACAGAGAGCAAAGCTTTCTGGTCTGGTCGGCCGCCGGCCGACCGTCCCCCTGTGTCTGCCAAACGTGCACAAGCCTGTGCACGTCGGTCGACCGCAAGGGTCGACCGGCCTTTGGTGCGGTCGACCCGTGCGGTTGGCCGACCTGGCCTGTCAGCCACAAATCTGGGACAGAAAAACACGTAAAAATATTTCTAAAAATTCTTTTAAGTCTTGTAAGAAATACCCAAAAATAGTTTTATCATTTTGCATTGATATATAAACTTGTGATAAACATTTTAACTCAAATATCAAGCATATGAAACTATTTTTGTGTTTTATTATTTTCACCAAAAACCAAAACATGTATTTTATTAAACTTGTATTTTTCAATACATGAATAGGAAAGTCAAAATAAGTTTGTATAGGAAGTTTAAGCATGCATGTATAACTAGAATACATCTATTATACATATAAACCATTTAAACTTGTTTTGATCAATCTATTCGTGAAAACAAATATCGGTTAAATTAAAAACCGAAAAACCAATATCCAAACATAAAAACGTGTGTGTAATTTGCACTTGAGCATATCAACTATTCTAAGCTTTACAAATGGATCTAAACACACTAAACTAAACGAGGATACCTAAGTCTTCTTGACGATCTTCCATCTTCAAGTCGACTCGGTCCCAAACGTGATCCACCGAGTGCAAATGAGTGATCTTGAAGCTCGGGCACGGGAATAACCAAGTGAAGGCTTCCAAACTCATCTTTTTGAAGCAGTCACCAACTAATATCTTGATTAATGATCTGGAACTAAAATCATAAGATTATTAGTAAACATAACTACATGATTTAATCATCATCAAAACTAGAGAGGAAGGCCTCCGGGCCAACAATCTCCCCCTTTTTGATGATGACAAAACTCATGGAGTTATATATGCATGGATTAAAGTTAAGCTTCAAAGAAGCTCCCCCTTAACTCATGCATAAACAAATAAACATAAAGAATATGCAATGAAGGCTCTTAAACATGAATGCATAGAAATGCATAAACAATGAAAGGCTCTAGATATCAATGAAATGTTCAAAAATAAAACATGCTCTAGATACCAATTAAAATTAAACTAAATTAAACTTAGTATATGCAAAACATAAACATGCATATATAAAACAAAATCTTTCTCAAATAATTCTCCTTCTTTTTGTCAATCATCAATAAAGGGGTAAAAATCAAAACAAAACAAAATCTTCTCCCCTTTTTAATACAAAGAAACAATCATCAATAAGGGGTAAAAACAAAACCAAATCCATAAATTTTTCTCCCCTTTTTTCGAAACAAAGAATCAACAAAGGGTTAATAAAAAGTTCTCCCCTTTTTGTTTAAAACAAAAACAAAACCAAATAGGGGTGACAATCAATTAAGGTACCAATTTAAAATATGTCAAAGTAGCATCTTGATACCAATTGAAAGTAAACATAAATCAATCAACAAATGGCATATGCGATATACATTCATGAAGAGGAAGATGTGAAGCTTCCCTACATAGATACATTACATGAAGGAGGGATGACAAGCCCTAATTCACATAACGTACACTTATGCAATGCATAAGAGGAGATGTGAAGCTCCCCCTACACACGTGTATCACATAAAGAAAAGATTGTCAAGCTCTTCAATACAAGATACACTCATCATGAATCTATATGTAGAAGAGATGTTAAGCTCTCCTTGCATATATGTAATATAAATCAAAACATTTTGACTATTTTCTTTAAACAAAATTTTGATATACCAATTTTTCAAAACATTCAAATAAACATCTTGATATCAAAAGAGAGTATAATTTTTAAATATATGATATCAATTAAAATTTTTTATTTTCTATCATAAAGCAAGGGAGTGGAAATACAAATACCAATTGTAAACATGAAAATCGAATTTTCTCCCCCTTTATGAAATACCAACAAAAATAATGCGTAAGCTTGAAATGAGATACCAATTGAAAATTGAATCAATTGAAACAAAATTGAAGCTCAAGCTTAGCATAAACACAAACATATATATGTATGAAAGATAGATACCAATTGAAATTGATATTCTTGGAATTGAAAGCATACATACATACAAACATATATGAGTATACAAGAAAGGTCAAAATTGATACCAATTTAAAGAATTCAATGATACCAATTGAAACAATAATAATGATCAAGTGTATACATCATATAACTAGCCTCCCAATCATGTTCAAGTTTAAAATGATTTCACTATAAGGCATACATGAGCATGATCTCCCATCCAACCTCCCATGGATGGTAGGGGTTTTCAAAAATAGATTTGAAAAATATAGTTTGTTTGAAAACTCTACCAAAATGAAGAATATCGCAACTAGTTAAATGAAAAATTTGTTAACTAGTACGAAATCCTTTAAGAAAGGAATAAAAACAAAATATTTTTCATGAAAACATGAAATTCATAAAATAGTCAACACTCATGATCAATTAGGCATAAATATGACTCATGAAAACAAACACATGAGTAAACAATAAATGAGAGTGTACAAATAAGATGTGAAGACCATAATCATGAAAGATAGACCATAAGCTCAATATTCCTTGAAACATGAAAATATAAAAATCATCAAAACTATTTAATCTTCAAGGTATATGTATGTCCTAACAAACTAGAGTATACATACATATCCAAACACAACAAGTCCACAAAGATATATGCATGAAGGCACGTGGCTCAAAAGAATGTATATGTATAACAATAATTTGGATAAAACGGACATATACATGAAGTTAAACATAAGCACATGGAAACATGAAACACTAAATTTCCATTAAAACAAATTTCATTTCAAGGTATATGTATGATTTGTCAACACAAAAAGTATACATACATATCCCTAAACACAATTGAGTCCATATGTATAGATTTGCATGCAAGGCAAATGACTCAAGGAGTATACATGTATAACTTAGGCAAAATAGACATATACATGAAATGAAAACACATGATCAAAAACAAAACCAAAATTAGGAATACAAGTTTAAAATGTATGGATCATCAAAACTAGACTATACTAGCACATCTAATGGGTTCAAATAAGCAATCAAGCACAAACATATATAGATTTATTTGTGACCCACTATATGTACAAGTATAAATCCTAGTCTTAATGAAAACTAACATTTAAATATATATTCAAATCATGAAGCATCAAAACAAGATATAAATTACCATGATAAGCATAAACATGATTATTAAGGAAATCCACATGTTATTAAACCTATGATAAACATGATAGCTAAACAAATGGTGAGAACACAAAATAATAGTCCATATTAAACATGGGTGTCTCAAAGGCTATACATGCATGTCAATGATCTAATAAACATGGCATTATAATGATCATATAAACATCCAACATGCTAAAAATAATGAATATGAAAAGCATGCATGAATAAATAAGGAGTAAGAGACCGTTACCAAAACCTATGAGGCAACTCTCCATGTCTCCAAAACGTGGTGGTCATCTCCACCAAACCTCCCTTGAAAGTGATGCATCTAAATGATTTCCATGAGCTCGGAACGCATCCACTCCAAGGTACCTATACTCTCACGTCATGTGAGAGCCCACACCTACATCATAAACAAGAGGGGTGGTCTTTGGTACCACAACTTTTTGGGTCCATGGGAGTTAGTATCATTCCTAACCAAACAAATTTATTTGCTAAATTACAATCATGTATACGATCAAAACAAAATTTAGCAAGGTGGCCCTTACGTTCACAATGTGTACAAGTGTACACATGAGCATACATGTGATGGGTGTGTCCGTGAGGAGCATGTGTATGCCGTGGAGGGTGTGCATGAATAGATGGAACTTGTTTCTTTCGAAACAAAGTTTCCAAACGTGTATGACCCACAACACATTGGCTCAAAGTGGAGCCCAAACAATCTACACTCTTCTTAAGCATGGATATATCTTTTTCAATTAAAGAAGAAGTGTGGCATGCAATAGGTGAAGTGTGTGATACTACCCTAGCATGGCAAACATGAGAAGAAATATCATTTTTCAAAGATTTGTTTTTATTTAAACAAATTTCTAACTTTTTTGTAATAAAATCAATTTCTTTTTAAAGAATCATTATCTCTTAAAACAAATTCAATTTTTGAAGACAAAACATCATTATTTTTCAAAGAGTTTCACAATCATTTTTATTTTTCAAAAACTTATTTTCTTTAAGTGCAAGTTCTAATTGAGATCTCAATGAATCCCTTTCATTATAGACCTCAACCTTCTCTTGCAAAACATTGTTAAGTCTAGAATGTAAACTTTTATTTTCTTTTTCAATTCCTAGACTTTTCTTTTTCAAATTTTATATTTTTCTATTAATTTTTCACAAACTATAGAAAGTTCTTCATTTAAGGCATGGGCATCATAATCATCACATGAAGAACTAGCATCAAAACTATCTAGTTGAGATTCCGATTGTACCTCAAGGGAGTCATTCCCTTGGACCATATAGCATTGTGAATCGGATTCTCCACTAGTCTTCTCCTCTTGTTGAATTGGCACTTGAAGCTTGGAGGTGGTGGTTGTGGTTGTCAATATATTCTACACTGCAAATGCGGAATCAAAGTTAGAAGCAAGCAAAAGATATTCTTTAGGAAGTGTGCTTCTAATGGCCTCAAAGGCTTGTGCATTGGCCCCTATATGCTTGCTATCACTAAGATAGGATTCCTTGGTAATGGCAAGGTGAACCTTATGTCCTAGGGTTTGTAAATAAACGGACATCCTAATCTTCCAAACAATGATGTTGGACGGGTAAAACATAGGTGGGTCATGAAGTCCATGGTATAAACTATATGTGTGCAAACAAGCAAATGCAAATATAGATTAGTAAACAAGGATCTCACTCCTAGGATGTTAAGCCTAAGTATCAGGAGCGTAGGCTCTGATACCAATTGTAAATCACCTAGAGGGGGGTGAATAGGTGATGATGCTAATCTAAAAACTAAATGCACTAAATACGGAAGCTTAAACAAATTTTGCAATCACACTTAGTACAACCAACAAGTGTAGCCGAATTCCCCGTGAAGGGCTCTGGACTAACTCCTCTTGATTCCCCTAGATATGGGTTGAGGTGCTATATGAAGCTCTTGTGGTTAAGTATAAGTGAGGCACACACACAAGCAATCCAAGCATATAATGAATAAGCAATATGAATCAATGCAAGGACAACACAAATGCAAGCAATAAGATATGAATGAATGATGCTATGCACAACACAAATAAAGAGAGAGAGTTTAGAGATAATGGATCAAACGCAAACACAATGATATGTTTCGAGGTTCGAGCCCCTAGCTCTACGTCCCCGCCTTCACCGAGAAGGATTTCTAATCCACTAAAGGAGTACCGAACTCCTCTCTCAACCTTACAATGCCACCGAGGCAATACAACCACAATCCACCTCTACCGAAGAGGGATAAGGCCCGTAGCCAATACAATCACAATCACCTCTACCGAAGAGGGATCCAAACACTACTCCGATCAACCTCTACCAAAGAGGGATACAACAAAACAAGGAGGGTTTACAACTTGGAGGCTCAACAACCTCAAACAATCTCTTTTCCACAAACAAAAGATTCTAAATAGATTAGGATAGAAGATAGCTCAAGTGGATATCAAGGTGTTTCTGGAAAGCAAACAACAAAGAAAAATTACTTAGGAAATCTCTTATAGATGATAGAAATGAAAATCCAAACAATATCCCAAAAACCTAGTTTTCTTTGATTTTCCAAAACCCTTGAAAAACAATAAAGATGAAATCTTTGAAGTTTTAAAACACTTTTTAAAACTTTACACTTCAGAAAAGTAGGAATTTTTTCTCTTTAAAATCTTGGTTAAAACCCCCAAGAAATGGGGTATATATAGGCCAAACCAAAAACTAGCCGTTAGGCTGATCTGTCAGCCTGACAGGCCTACGGTCGGCTGGCCCGGCCGACCGCCAACGATCTGAAATATGACCGTTGGGGCATCCGGTCGACCGTACGGCTGACCGCCCAGATACAGAGAGCAAAGCTCTCTGGTCTGGTCGGCCGCCCGGCTTACCGTCCCTGTGTCTGCCAAACATGCACAAGCCTGTGCACGTCGGTCGACCGCAAGGGTCGACCGGCCTTTGGTGCGGTCGACCCGCGCGGTTGGCCGACCTGGCCTGTCAGCCACAAATCTGGGACAGAAATACATGTTAAAAATATTTCTAAAAATTCTTTTAAGTCTTGTAAGAAATACCCAAAAATAGTTTTATCATTTTGCATGATATATAAACTTGTGATAAACATTTAACTCAAATATATCAAGCATATGAAACTATTTTTGTGTTTTATCATTTTCACTAAAAACCAAAACATGTATTTTATCAAACTTGTATTTTTCAATACATGAATAGGAAAGTCAAACTAAGTTTGTATAGGAAGTTTAAGCATGCATGTATAATTAGAATACATCTATTATACATATAAACCATTTAAACTTATTTTGATCAATCTATTCATGAAAACAAATATCGGTTAAACTAAAAACCGAAAAACCAATATCCAAACATAAAAACGTGTGTGTAATTTGCACTTGAGCATATCAACTATTCTAAGCTTTACAAATGGATCTAAACACACTAAACTAAACGAGGATACCTAAGTCTTCTTGACGATCTTTCATCTTCAAGTCGACTCGGTCCCAAACGTGATCCACCGAGTGCAAATGAGTGATCTTGAAGCTCGGGCACGGGAATCACCAAGTGAAGGCTTCCAAACTCATCTTTTTGAAGCAATCACCAACTAATATCTTGATTAATGATCTGGAACTAAAATCACAAGATTATTAGTAAACATAACTACATGAGTTAATCATCATCAAAACTAGAGAGGAAGGCCTCCGGGCCAACAGTTATTTCTTGAGAGATCCTTATTGCTCATCATTCTCCTTCCAAATAAGACTTCTTACATCCCCCTGATCCACGTAGCATCAAATCTTTTAGTTTCCAAGACTTCTAGAAAAACTTGCCAATCCAACATACCATAGGTCTTTGCAAAGTCCAGTTTTAATAAAATACCTTATGTCAGATGATAATTGAAACAACTTGAAACAAATATTTAAGAAATAATCACTCCATCTAATATAATTCTTTAATAACGCGTGACTGCACTTTATTTACTAAACTATTCGAGTGAGAATTTAACCTGAAAGTTAAACCATAGTAATGTTTTGTACATAACATACCACAAACTTGGTGGTCAGAGTTCATATATTTAGTTTGCACCTTCTCTTTTAGGAATTAGAATCACATGAGTATAAGCGAATCTTTAAATTTGTAGTTCACCACTTAAATCTCCTGTAACCATATTATCTTTTCGTTAACAATCATAGTTTTCTCCAGAACTCGAAGCTGATCTCCTCTCTCTTATTGATTCTAATCTAATACATCTCATTTACGCCTTCAAGGCACTCGGTGGTACTAAACATTCTTATAAACATTGTATCTTATACTTAAAAATTATATAGGAAATTTTATGCTCCTGAAACCTTCTTAGTTTCAAATATCTAGTTATAATCCTTGTTGCTTCCCTAAGTCATGAATTAGTAGTATTCTAAGCTAGTGCAATTTAGAGTACTTTGTATGTAATTGGTTGTGAAACTAAGTTTCTACAATCACTTGTGTTCTCTCAATATCTCCCATCAGATACGTTCACTCACATATCATATTTCGTGAGATATATATCATACATTATTCATATTTGAATAAAAATTACAAGTAAAATATTAGATTCTTTGTCTTCATCGGCTCCCGCCCGACCTCTTCCTCCAATATGTGTGTGTGTATAACACCGTCTTTCCCCTCCTACTAACTCCCGCCGATCCCATTCCTCTAATATGCTTGAATATAACAAATACACACACACACATAACACACACAGATGATAACCAAATTATCAACGATGCGAAATATTGATCAATTATTATAATTTGATTCTCAGCTTATCAAATTTTGGGTAAATGTATGTGATTCACAACATATGAATGAATATATAAGTTTTATATTGACACTATAATGATCTAGTAACCTCATTTATATAGGTTGAGTCCTCATTCATGTTACTAGTGTCCATCCTTTTGATCATGTTACCTGTATACCACTAGTTGAGTATAATCGATAGTCTTCAAATATGAATTGTTACACCAATCATGATGCCTTAATTAATTGATTATCACATTCACATACACATTTTATATGCGTCACACTTAAAGCAACCATTATACATACATAATATTCTTAACAATATCAATCATTCAACGATTCACCCAATAATTTTCTACACTTCTAGCACATATATTCATAGTTCATACTATTAAGTCTTGTAGTTAGATAAAATTCTCATTTTATACATTCGATATTCAGTAACCGTATTTGACAAATTGTAAGTCCTTATTCGAAATATTAATATGTTTGATGGTTATAATAATCCACTCTAAGCACCCAATTTGACCATCCACTTGTATATGCACAATTATCTTACAACAATTATTAGTGGTCTATTAATTTGTGGTCAATTTCGCGTCAAATTCCAATTATCCTTTGTACCTAGCTAAATTAGGGTCTAATTCACTCATTGGTACATGCTTTATAAATTTTGCTCATGTGGGAGAGAGGAGATATAGGAGATGGAAGAAGGTAGTGATCGATGGGGAAAATAGCACTCAAAATGTGTTTTTATGAAATCAATATGAAAAGCTCGAATGTGCTTAGTGTACCCTCGATACTTCCGTTATAGCATTAGCTCAACGGGTCGTATCCACAGGGAAGGGAGGCGATAGAAACATTAACAGTCTCTATTCACATCATTTGTTAACACTTCTTCTTTGTTAAAAGAATGAAAAAGAAAAGGAAAGGAAAAGAAAATGAAATCTAGAATGTGGTAGGTGAGGAGAGCGATGAAAACGACGATGGAAAAACAAAATAAGAAGTGGTTTGAAAATCAAAATAGAAAAAGAGATGGAACAAGGATGAACTAAGAAGGCGATGAAAACAACGAATAAAATGATAGAAAGAATTTTGGAAAACGATTTCTAAAACAAAGTAAAAGAAAACTCATGGCTACTAACTACTAAATACTCCACTAACCATGCTAACCTCTTCGAGATAGTTGCCTCACATTTTGATCCTCGGCCATCACAATCCTTGGCTCCAAGAGATAGTACAAAGCATGGCTCATGGATGGTTCATAACATTCAAAACATTGCATCAAGAACAAGCTAATACAAGCATCACTCATTACACTAATAGCATGAAATAAAAGAGAGTTAGCTTGGTTAGCAAGTTAGCAAGTTAGATGTTAGAACCCATCATCTTTGGCCATCAATGGCTCTTGCAAGAACAAGGCCTTGTAGAGGCAACCCGATTCATGTGGATTATCAAGTAAGTGGTTAGATGGTTAGTGGTTAGTAGTTAGATTGCCATGAGAAGAAAAAGTTAGCAAGAAATCATGTTAGAAGGTGAAGGAGATTACAATGGAGGAGAAAGGAGGCATCTTTACATAGAGTGTCACTCTCTATTACATCAATCCCTTGCTTTCTCTCTCTCTATGAATCACTCAGCCCTACTACAATGATCTAAAAGCAAAGAAAAGAAAATACAAGAAATGAAGAACACTCACCTACACTACACTAAAATCTGGACCTACTCCTAAAAACGAAGACTGCCCTCGGTTTGGCTCTCTGCAGGGCTATTTATAGGGCTCAGAAGGATCCAGAAGACGAGACGGGGCCACGCGTCGAAAATCGACGCGTGGCTCCACAGGATTGCCGCGGATCCGCAAGGATTGCCGCGGATCCACGGCAATACCAGGGACTCTGGTCCCTGGTTTTGGTCCGTGGCTCCGTCTGGCTTCGAGACGCTTCGTGGTATATCCAGTTTCGGGTAATTTCGACCGCAGATTCGTCTGATGTGCGCAAGAGGCTAGGTTCAATGAATCTTCTAGATAATCCCTTGCTTGGCCTCCAAGTAATGCGGATTTAATTACCCTTAATTGGGTCTAATTAAGCTCTTATTACACCTTTGCCCTTGGACTTTGGATCTACCTGCAATTAAGACCAAAACACGATTTAGACGACAATTTATTCATAAATCGGTGAGAGAATGCGACATAAAAATGCAGAATTGTAGACTAATCACACCCCCACACTTATTCTTTTGCTCGTCCCGAGCAAAACAAGAAAAGAAAACTATACTACAGATGTTATTACACCACTTTCGCAGGTGACGCGATTGCACTGAGCGTGTGCAACAAGCCGTTAAACCTCTAGGTTACCCTAGAGGAGGAGTGTTGTCTCCTGAGGGTTTTCAGCGGATTGCACCCACAAAATCCATAAAGAAAGAAGACAAATGTTAGTATTTTGAAAACACATTTTGAAGGAGAGACAAGTTTATGAAATATTTTTGCAAAAATATAAGTGACCTAAGGTCATAAGTCCACCACAAATCATTCTTCCTTAAACTTAGTCTCTATGCAAGATCTTATCTTCAATTAAGGTAAGAATTCAAAATTGGATTGAATATTTTATCTTTTATAATACCTAGATAATATGCACTTTGTGATAGTGAAGATTTCTGGGATTTCAACTCTAACCATCAAGCCATTTATTTATTCTTTTTTTCTTTTTTTTTCTTCCCTTAGTTTAGGCTTTCTAGTTTACCCATGTAGCGAGCCTATAACCGATGACTCCCAAACCAGATGGTCCTAGGGCACCAGATGAGAAAACATCCCTCGGATTTAAGGACTCAAGTAAACAAGGCCACAAAACTAAGGGGGATTATTTGCTTCTTTTGACCACCGTTAGGCGTAAATAATCATGCTTCTTGAGGCATAATTATCCAGCTTAATAAGTGATGTTTTATTTATATATATATTTTTTTCTTTTTATTTATTTTTTTGCTTTTTAGGTCTTTGTTTCCATCCCAAAAATTGTGTAAGTGTGAAATGCATACTATCTAAGGCAACAATTCAAGATAAGAATATCTCTCCAATTTATCTTACTTAGCCTATAATTTTAAACAATATCCATTATTTTGACTAGGTTTAAGATGTCATAATTAAGGCTTTCTTAATTTCTAAGATCATCTTAATTTTCTTAAAAATAGATCAAAACTTTGTCTCCTATTTCAAAAAGTTTTTAAAGAAAGAGAAAATTTCTATACAAAAGGGAAGATTTCTAAAAGTATCCTAAAAGAAGTGTAAAAGAAAGAAAATCTAAAAACTCTATGTTAGTAAACCCTCCCCCATACTTATCTCATGCATTGTCCTCAATGCATCGTGATATATGTATGCATGAAACAAATAGAGAGGGAAGGAAAAAATTACCGCAAGGTGGTGGTTCCGGTGGCGGTCTGATTGGTCCACGAAAGGCGGCCCAATCATTATTGCGTGGAGTCCGAAGGAACCCACCAGAAACCTCCATGATACAACCTACTAAAAAGATGTATGCATTTATAATTTTTATTAAAAAATTTACCCCATCTAATTTCCAAATTTTCAAAATAATTTCAGAGTCAAATTTATCAACACCCTTGTCCCAGAATGGAATGATTGATTTGGACTCAGGAAGCACAGGAACTAATATCGACTCAGAAAAAAGACTCAAGTCAAGTAGAGGTTCGGGAGTCGAAATCGGTTCAGGAAGTGGGTCCAAATCAAGAAGATGAAGCTCAGGTCCACATTCATTTCCCCATGATGGAATGTGACTTTCTAAGAGTGGTGATTCAAGTTCAGAAATGACAGGTATGGGAATCAAAACTGACTCTAAAATGTTGCTCAAATTGGGTAACATAACAGGAGTCAATAGTGATTCGGGAATTTGAACAAGATCACAAATTGGAGGATCAAAGTCACATTCCTCATTCAGTTCAATTCCACAAAAATGAGAACTTGCCAATTTATCAATGGGACTTTCAAAAGTATAAAATTGGTCAAGTTCAATATGATCATCATGAATGATTGGTGATTCAATTTTACAATGGACTGGCACAGGATCCAATATTGACTCGGGAAAAGATTGAAATCAGGTGAAGATACCGGAGTCATAATTGAATTAGGAGGTAGAATTGAATCACTAATTTGAGGTTCATGATCATATTCATGCTCAAGTTCAATTTCAGGAAAAGGATAACTTGCCAAAATGTCAATGGGATTTGAAGTTTGGACAAGTTCAGGTGGGTGTGCTGAAATTGAATCTTGATTTCCAAAATGACAAGAGTCTTGAGTCATATCAATAAAGTTTGGCAAAGCTGAATGGTCAAAGGTTGATAAGATAGAGTTTCCTCATTCCTATAAATGCTAACCAATTGACTCAATTGTGTTTCCAATCTATTGACAGACTCTGCATGTGATTTTTGATATTGTAACATAGACTCCTCCAAGATTTCTATACTCTTTTCTAGACTTGATGTATCTCCAAGTGGTTGCTCTAGAATGAGAGTATAAGAATCTTGGTTTTGGAAATTTTGTGAATAATGTGAGTCAAAAATGTGTGGAGATTGAAGCTTGGACTCACACAAGAGTTCTTTACTCGATTCCAAGGCAAATGGTTGTTCATTATGAGGAGATGGAACTGAGTAAGACTTTTGAAGAGGTGGAATTGGAGAGGCCAATGTCTCTTGAAGTTGTTGCTCGGCCCTCTGTAGATTGGCTTCTAAACTCTTTAATAACTCAGATTTTTCTTCAATTGGTGGTTCAGAAAAAGGAGTATAAGAAGCGAAATCGGAGAATGAATATTGTGGATAAGGTGAATATGGTGGACAAGGAGGTTGAAAATTTGACTCGGGGTACGTGAATCCCCATTGACTCTGTGACGAGTTGAAATTATTTTTGAAATTATAGTCATAAGAATGTGGGTATGGGTTGTATTGATTCGGATAAGGCCAACCCGGTGTATTTGGTTGGTGCATATTGTAAAACGCCAGGTTGGAATTATCCGAATCATATGGAGTTGGTGTGAAATATGGATTCATATTCGGATTGAAAGAATTATTTTTGTTGAATGCCATTTCACACAAAAAATCACAAAAAGAAAGAATCAAACAACAAACAAAAAGAAAACAAAAAATCAAAACCAAGCCAAGAGTAGGGTTGACCTAGACCTAGATGAAATGTCCCTAGGGGCCAACGTCTATTCAAATTTTATTAGGGCTTGGGTTGTGTGAGTGGGGAGATGATTTTAGGCTAAGAAAGGGTGATAAATCTCCACCTTATCTTGAATGGGTTTTGCCCTTAATTTCAATTTGTGCAAGTGTGCAATATAGACAAGAATATAACACAAAGCGATAAATCACCCACGTGTTTGTCCTATGCTATATGCAATGCCATATGTACATCTCCATCCAGATCACAACAACAGAACAAAATACAGTATATTGGAATTGAATGGACACGTGCCTAAATGCAAATGTCTAAACCGTTTTAAAAGCGTCCAAATACCGTATTTTAGTTCTTTTATTTTTATAGTGTGTGGCAATCAAAGCAAGAAAGATAGCAGCACAAATCAACTAGCTATTACAAGATACACATCCCAGAACAAACAAGATACAGAATTATTGCACAATGGCCGCGGTTGCGCGGCAAATGTCGCGATTTCGCGGCTTTCTTTTGGAATCTGGGGCCCTGCTTTCAGGAGCAGGGAGAGGCAAAGCTAGCTTATGTTCTGCAATGTTAAGAACCTGTAAATATTGCCCTGCACACCAAAACAAAGAAGACAATGTTAACAAAAACGTGAAAACAAAACCATTCCCTTCCCCGGCAACGGCGCCAAAAATTGATCGATGGGGAAAATGGGGAAAATAGCACTCAAAATGTGTTTTTATGAAATCAATATGAAAAGCTCGAATGTGCTTAGTGTACCCTCGATACTTCCGTTATAGCATTGGCTCAACGGGTCGTATCCACAGGGAAGGGAGGCGATAGAAGCATTAACAGTCTCTATTCACGTTAGTTGTTAACACTTCTTCTTTGTTAAAAGAATGAAAAAGAAAAGAAAAGGAAAAGAAAATGAAATCCAGAATGTGGTAGGTGAGGAGAGCGATGAAAACGACGATGGAAAAACAAAATAAGAAGTGGTTTGAAAATCAAAATAGAAAAAGAGATGGAACAAGGATGAACTAAGAAGGCGATGAAAACAACGAATAAAATGATAGAAAGAATTTTAGAAAATGATTTCTAAAACAAAGTAAAAGAAAACTCATTGCTACTAACTACTAAATACTCCACTAACCATGCTAACCTCTTCGAGATAGTTGCCTCACATTTTGATCCTCGGCCATCACAATCCTTGGCTCCAAGAGATAGTACAAAGCATGGCTCATGGATGGTTCATAACATTCAAAACATTGCATCAAGAACAAGCTAATACAAGCATCACTCATTACACTAATAGCATGAAATAAAAGAGCATGAAATAAAAGAGAGTTAGCTTGGTTAGCAAGTTAGCAAGTTAGATGTTAGAACCCATCATCTTTGGCCATCAATGGCTCTTGCAAGAACAAGGCCTTGTAGAGGCAACCCGATTCATGTGGATTATCAAGTAAGCGGTTAGATGGTTAGTGGTTAGTAGTTAGATTGCCATGAGAAGAAAAGTTAGCAAGAAATCATGTTAGAAGGTGAAGGAGATTACAATGGAGGAGAAAGGAGGCACCTTTACATAGAGTGTCACTCTCTATTACATCAATCCCTTGCTTTCTCTCTCTCTATGAATCACTCAGCCCTACTACAATGATCTAAAAACAAAGAAAAGAAAATACAAGAAATGAAGAACACTCACCTACACTACATTAAAACCTGGACCTACTCCTAAAAACGAAGACTGCCCTCGGTTTGGCTCTCTGCAGGGCTATTTATAGGGCTCAGAAGGATCCAGAAGACGAGACGGGGCCACGCGTCGAAAATCGACGCGTGGCTCCACAGGATTGCCGCGGATCCGTAAGGATTGCCGCGGATCCACGGCAATACCAGGGACTCTGGTCCCTGGTTTTGGTCCGTGGCTCCGTCTGGCTTCGAGACGCTTCGTGGTATATCCAGTTTCGGGTAATTTTGACCGCAGATTCGTCTGATGTGCGCAAGAGGCTAGGTTCAATGAATCTTCTAGATAATCCCTTACTTGGCCTCCAAGTAATGCGGATTTAATTACCCTTAATTGGGTCTAATTAAGCTCTTATTATACCTTTGCCCTTGGACTTTGGATCTACCTGCAATTAAGACCAAAACACGATTTAGACGACAATTTATTCATAAATCGGTGAGAGAATGCGACATAAAAATGCAGAATTGTAGACTAATAACACCCCCACACTTATTCTTTTGCTCGTCCCGAGCAAAACAAGAAAAGAAAACTATACTACAGATGTTATTACACCACTTTCGCAGGTGACGCGATTGCACTGAGCGTGTGCAACAAGCCGTTAAACCTCTAGGTTACCCTAGAGGAGGAGTGTTGTCTCGTGAGGGTTTTCAGCGGATTGCACCCACAAAATCCATAAAGAAAGAAGATAATGTTAGTATTTTGAAAACATATTTTGAAGGAGAGACAAATTTATGAAATATTTTTGCAAAAATATAAGTGATCTAAGGTCATAAGTCCACCACAAATCATTCTTCCTTAAACTTAGTCTCTATGCAAGATCTTATCTTCAATTAAGGTAAGAATTCAAAATTGGATTGAATATTTTATCTTTTATAATACCTAGATAATATGCACTTTGTGATAGTGAAGATTTCTGGGATTTCAACTCTAACCATCAAGCCATTTATTATTCTTTTTTTTTTCTTTTTTTTCTTCCCTTAGTTTAGGCTTTCTAGTTTACCCATGTAGCGAGCCTATAACCGATGACTCCCAAACCAGATGGTCCTAGGGCACCAGATGAGAAAACATCCCTCGGGTTTAAGGACTCAAGTAAACAAGGCCACAAAATTAAGGGGGATTATTTGCTTCTTTTGACCACCATTAGGCGTGAATAATCATGCTTCTTGAGGCATAATTATCCAGCTTAATAAGTGATGTTTTATTTATATATATATATTTTTCTTTTTATTTATTTTTTTGCTTTTTAGGTCTTTGTTTCCATCCCAAAAATTGTGTAAGTGTGAAATGCATACTATCTAAGGCAACAATTCAAGATAAGAATATCTCTCCAATTTATCTTACTTAGCCTATAATTTAAATAAGATCCATTATTTTGACTAGGTTTAAGATGTCATAATTAAGGCTTTCTTAATTTCTAAGATCATCTTAATTTTCTTAAAAATAGATCAAAACTTTGTCTCTTATTTCAAAAAGTTTTTAAAGAAAGAGAAAATTTCTATACAAAAGGGAAGATTTCTAAAAGTATCCTAAAAGAAGTGACCAGCCCCGGTCGACCGACTGAAGTGGCTCTGCCTGGGGTAGGCGCGGTCGACCATGGCATGGGTGGTCAACTGGCCGGTCGACTGACAGGCGCGTTTGGACTTTCCTTTTAGGATTTAAATTCCTTTTCTGGATGAGATTGAATCCAATCTGGGTTTCCATAAATCCAGGAACCCTGTGGCTATAAATAGAGGCTAGAGGTCTCATGTCTTGTATCCCTAAGAATCCCAAAAAATATCTCCAAGAATTCTTCAAGTTCCCTCTTGTATTAGTTGTATTGATTGTTAAATCAATAAAAATCTCTCTCCCTTGCCCCGAGGACGTAGGCACGTTGGCCGAACCTCGTTAAATTGTGCGTTGATTGCTTTTCTCTATTGTTGTTGTTCCTGTTGTGCTGATTGTTTCTCCGGCTGCATCGAGTCTCTGCCAGGTGGGCGAATTCCTCAAGGGTGGTTGTTGTGTTTTCCCGACTCGCTGCGCACGACAAGTGGTATCAGACCTAGGTTCGACGTGGGATCATCTATTGATCAAGGGCATCTGTTGCTGATTGGCGGAGATCGTGTGTCGATCTCGGATAAGAGTTAGGAATGTTTGTGGGACGTGTGTCGATCTCAGAACAGCGTGTGAAGATTGCTCGAGGAATCAAGTTGGTGGAGTAGATTGCTTCGAAAACTCTTCGAGGGTTCGCGTGGAGGTAAAGATCCTGTCTTTATCTAGTTTTTTTATCTAACTCCGTTTGTTTTCACATTGCTTTGAGGAATCAGTTGAGAAGATGTATAGAGAAAGTACATGGTGAGATCCATGAATCCACATCCAAGGATTGATGTGGTGAAGTTTAACGGGACGAACAACTTTGGTATGTGGAGGTGTGAGGTTATGGATGCGCTGACGGCATCAAACCTCGAAGACACTCTACGGTTGGAGAAGAAGCGCACATCAACGACGGAAGAAGATTGGGACAAGATAAACCGTTCGGAGTGTGGCTTGATCAGGTCTTGTCTAACACAAGACATCAAGTATCAGGTGTTGCATGAGACGTCTGCGAGGTAGCTGTCAGAGATCCTAGAGAGGAAGTATCTGAAGAAGAGCATAGAATCGCAATTGCAATTGAAGAGTAAGCTCTATGGGTTTCAGATGCAAAGAGGATGCTCCGTCAATGAACACTTGAACCGCTACGCGAAGCTTCTTACAGATCTAATTAATGTGGATGTGGAGACTAGTGAAGAGGATAAGGCGGTAATTCTTTTGAACTCTCTTCCTAGGGAAGAGTATGAGGCATTTACTCTTACATTTCTCAATGGAAGACAATCCCTTAACTATGATGAGGTGTCTGCTGCACTTATGAGTATGAAGTAAGGAAACAGGACCGACTGTCTTCTTCGGGAAGCACAACAGTAGAGGCATTGGAGGTAAGAGGCAGAAGTTTCAATAGGAAGGGAAGAGACAATCGGGGGAGATCAAAGTCCAGATCAGGCTTCAGAAATCTGAAAAAGAATCAGTGTGCCTTGTGCAAGGAACTAGGACACTGGAAAGCTGAATGCCCGAAGGCCAAAGGTAAGAAGGTGGAATCTAAGACTGAGGCAAATCTTGCAAAGGTGGTCAGTACTCAAGGCAGTACCTCACAGGCAGATGGATCAGACTCGGACTCATCGGTATTCTCTCTCTATTACTACCCCTACTGTTTGTAACTCAGATAATGCTGAGTGGATCTTGGATAGCGGAGCCACCTATCATGTGTGCCCGAACAGAGCCTGATTTTCTAGTTTTGAGAAGTTAGATGGATGTTACACGGTCATGGGTGATGATCATCCGTATAATATAGAAGGAATGGGTACACTCCGTATCAAGATGGATGATGGGATAGTACGAGAATTGAAGGAGGTGAGGTATGTACCTCAACTCAAAAAGAATCTTATCTCTGTTGGTGCTTTGGAAGTATTGGGTCTAGTGATATCTATTCGAGTTGGTATTCTCAAGATGATCAAAGGCTCGATGGTGATGATGAAGGGTGTCCGTCGGGACAATCTCTACTACTTGAACGGTAGTACGGTTATAGGTCAGGTGAAGACTTCTAGTTCTTCAGATGATGGTTGCAAGAAGGTCTGGCAGGTAAAGGTCGGACATGGAGGTGAAGGTCTTTGCGAGCTTCTGCAAAGAAGGGATCGTTGGAAGGTGCTGCTAACTGCAACTTGGAAGGTGAACACAACGTTCTGGATAAGAAGAAGGTGAAATTCAGCACCAGTACTCAGCACTCAGAAGGTCTTCTTGATTGTGTTCACGTAAGCGTTTGGGGACCTGCTAAGACTGCATCGCTTGGAGGTCACAGGTATTTTGTCTCTTTTTGTGATAGTTTATCTAGGCATTGTTGGATATCCCATGAGACAAAGGACCCTAGATATGTTGGTGAAGTGGAGAGGAAGAATGGAGAAGCAGATAGGTAGGAAGATTAAGGAGCTACAGTTTGATAATGTTGAAAGAGACATGTACCAATTCCTACGATTTGGCCAGAACAATGGTATTTGTACTCACTTCACAAAAGGTATAAATGTGTTGGCTAAGGAAGTAAACTGTTCCTTGGTAGAGAAGGTTCGATAGTTGTTGTCTAATGCAGGATTAGACAAATCGTTTTGGGCTGAGGCGATTGTGTATGCTAGCCATCTCATGAATAGATCGATTGCGATAGGAGGTAAAGCTCCATTAAAAATTTGGTCTGAGAAAGCTACTCAAGATCATGGTTTGCTACAGTGCCAAAGATGGTAAGGTGAATCCGCGAGCAAAAAGGCTAGTATTTTTGGGTGTCAAAAGGAATATGAATGGTTACAGGTTGTGGGACCCCGAAAATAAGAAGATCGTGTTGAGTAGGCATGTCACATTTGATGAGACTTCAGTGTGTGAAGTCTACCGTCTCTCAGCAGGTGGACAGGACAGAGACCAAGGAAGTATCGCAGCAGGTAGGGTGATGCTACTCCACCATCTCCAGTTGGTTCGGCATCAGTGAAGACTTTCACCGGATGTGACACCGAGTGGAGATCATGTAGCCAAGGGTGATGCTGAACAGGTTGAAGACATTGTTGAGGATGTCGAGTTATTTGCAGCCATTGGAACCAGGTAAAACCACGCTCGTGGGTAAAGAAGCATGAATCTCAAGCTTGTGACCGCGACAAGCTCAAGTTGAAGGCTGTTGTTCTCCATGATGGTCGTGAGGAGGTTCATATGACTCAGCCAGACAGGTTCGCTACTACAGATTTAGGTACAAATGCTTGAGCTTGATGTAGCTCATTTGAATGAACTACGGTTGGCTTGATCTTAGGCAAGGTACGTAGGCAGCCGTAAAGGCGCAGCCATTTAGTGATGCAACCGTATGAAGCTGTTTGAGTTCTCGAGACGCTGATTGGAACTTCAAGTAGAGATGAAGAGTTGTGGCCGATTGGAGCTTCACGTAGAGGTGGAGAGACTTCACGTAGAGGTGAAGTGTTGTGGCCTGTTGGACTTCACGTAGAGGTGAAGAGTTGGACTTCACGTAGAGTAGAGGTGAGGTATTGTGATCTCGATGAACAGATTGATCTTCTGGTGAGAAGATGTTGAGCTTGCATAAGAGGGGTATGCATCCAGTTGTTGAAGCCGATAATGGCGTTCGGTGTGCTCTACTCAGACTTGGTTGGACCGTCAGCTGAAGACATGTAGACTAGATAGAGCTAGTCAGTTGGAGAGTCAGTGTTAGCTCATGATGAGTTCTTCGTGAGGTCATGTAGTTACTGAGTTGGAGACACGTTCGGTGTTCGGTATGTATGGAAGTTCTCCTAAGGTGAAGTATAGGGAAGGCATGTGTGGTGCATTTCAGTGGATAGCTGAGCTATAGATTCCAAGCCGAGATTGTGTGTCGATTTCGCCAGGTGATAGACTAGAGTTCGTTGGAGATCGGCTCAGATTTGGAAAATCTTCACCGAGGTGGAGAATTGTGGGAGAGAGGGGATAGAAAAGATAAAAGAAGGTAGCACAGAGATTGGACGACAAAGGAGCGAGAAACGGCGCATGGAGCAGGCCAGAGGTGCTCCCGGTCGACCTCCCGATCGACCGGTAGAGGAGGCCGGTCGACCGGCATGCACGGGCATGCACAGGAAGGGTCAGTCGACCGGCCCGGTCGACCGACTGAAGTGGCTCTGCTCTCGAGTAGGCGCGGTCGACCGGGCCGGTCGACTGTGGCATGGGTTGGTCGACCGGCCGGTCGACCGACAGGCGCGTTTGGACTTTCCTTTTAGGATTTGAATTCCTTTTTGGATGGGATTGAATCCAACCTGGGTTTCCATAAATCTAGGGACTCTGTGGCTATAAATAGAGGCTAGAGGTCTCATGTATTGTATCCCTAAGAATCCCAAGAAATATCTCCAAGAATTCTTCAAGTTCCCTCTTGTATAAGTGTATTGATTGTTGAATCAATAAAATCTCTCTCTCCCTTGGCCCGAGGACGTAGGCACGTTGGCCGAACCTCGTTAAATTTGTGCGTTGATTGCTTTTCTCTATTGGTTGTTATTCTTGTTATGTTGATTGTTTCTTCGGCTTCATCGAGTCTCCGCCAGGTGGGCGAATTCCTCAAGGGTGGTTGTTGTGTTTCCCGACCCGCTGCGCACAACAGCTCATATCATCAATTATAGAATTTATTACATGCTAATGTTAGTTCTTGTTACTTTATACATTACTATTAACTAATCGCTCATGCTTACAGGATAACTGGTTAAACTGAGAGATATTATTTTTATCCTAACTTGTTTCAGTTCTTTATACAGTTGATGAATTCCTCGACTATAATATACATTTCATTACTAAGTTAGTTCTAATCACCGGTTAGTTTACAAATTAACACTTAGCTAATCATCTTATAATATTCTACAGTAATAAGTTATTTATTATTCAATTTTGGTTATCGAATTAATTTCTAAAATTATCTTTATAAAAGCTTTATATATAAATATAGATCCTCAATATTTCATTATAGATAGCACTTTTTCATTTGGGTTCCTTGATACATTTAAATCCGATCCTTCATATTTCAATCCTTAAGTGACCCGATAATATAATCAAGATTCTGCTTTTTATTTTCATATTGTGAGTTCACTTTAATAAGATAATTACAATCACGCATGGAAGTAAGAAATATGACAATACAAGAACTGAGGCACGACAATAAAAGACATACTAAGAGAAGCTCAAACTGTAACCAAGAAGAAAGAATCTTAAAATGATTGAATTAACCAAGAGAGATTGGAAGAGTCTTCAACTTTATTGGTAGTTATAGATAGCATATTAGATTACCAAAAATGCAAGTGAGAAAACTATCTCTCATTTAACCTATTAAAATTATCCCATAAGTCTTAACATGAGTAACTAATCAAGTTTTTTGTTCCGACACTCTAAAGCTAATTAGATATGGCACCATGATTATTATTTCTTGAGAGATCCTTATTGCTCATCATTCTCTTTTCAAATAAGACTTCCTACATCCCCCTGATCCACATAGCATCAAATCTTTTAGTTTCCAAGACTTATAGAAAAACTTGCCAATCTAACATGCCATAGGTCTTTGCAAAGTCCAGTTTTAATAAATACCTTATGTCAGATGATGATTAAAACAACTTGAAATAAATATTTAAGAAATAATCACTCCATCCAATATAATTCTTTAATAACGCGTGACTGCACTTTATTAACTAAACTATCCGAGTGAGAATTTAGCCTGAAATTTAAACCATAGTAATGTTTTGTACATAACATACCACAAACTTGGTGGTCAGAGTTTATATATTTAGTTTGCACCTTCTCTTTTAGGAATTAGAATCACATGAATATCATTGAACCTTTAAATTTGTAGTTCACCACTTTAAATCTCCTGTAATCTTACTATTTTTTCGTCAACAACCATAGTTTTTTACCAGAACTCGAAGCTGATCACCTCTCTCTCTAATTGATTCTAATCTAATCCCTCTCATTTACGCCTTCAAAGAACTCGATGGTACTAAACATTCTTATAAACATTGTATATCATACTTGAAAATTATATAAGAAATTTTATTCTCCTGAAACCTTCTTAGTTCCAAATATCTAGTTATAACCCTTATTTCTTCCTTAAGTCATGAATTAGTAGTATTCTAAGCTAGTGCAATTTAGAGTACTTTGTATGTCATTGGTTGTGAAACTAAGTTTCTACAATCGCTTGTATTTTCTCATATCTCCCACCAGATACATTCAACCAATGCTAAATAAGGTCAATACAATTATAAATTAAATTATCTATCCAAAGATATATTATGTGGCAAATTTAATTCAAATAACCTGTTTTAAATAATTAGAAACTCCTCAGTCATACAAACTTTGCAAGTCTAACAGTTTTTGACTAGTCTGTAATATTTTTGAGATAATTCTTATTATAAACCTCCATTTGGGACACGGTAAAAATCGTTAGAAAGTAAACTCGATTATTTTTTGAAGGTATATAACATAATATTTTGTTCTTAATACACTCACGAGCTGAATCAGAGTTCACAAATTACAGGGTTTGACAGATTATGCACACCCATTTCAAAAATGCACAAACTATGGAACTTCCAAATTTTTTTTTTAACTTCTTCAACCAAATTGGAATCATAATCAGTAAATCTTTTGTTTAGTTATTGTTCTTTTCATTATTCATATATCCAACAATAGATCTTGAACTTAAGCATTAACAACCCTAGTCACAAACTAGATCCACCATGATCTTCATTAAACATAAATAAAAAAAATAAAAAAAATTCTAAAATTCAACATTTAATAAGTTATTTGGTTCATAAAATTTTCAAGGAAATATAAGAAAAATAGATCAAGAAGACTCCCTTAAAATGAGTTATGTGGTTTCAAGAGTCTCAAAGCAACACTAATCTGATTATGAGAGCTTAAGCACAATTTATCATGCTCATGAAATTTTCAAGAAAATGAAATCAAAATAAAATGATAATTGATCGAGGCATAGTCTCCTTCACCTCCTCCTTTCTCATGGCTCCTGCTTGATGTCTTAGGTTTTGCCGCTCGTCGCCTAGCCGCCCCATGCGTCATTGTCATTGTTACAGCTTGCTGCGACTGCTGCTGCCACCACAGAAACCATAGAGGGAGAGAGAGTGATGAAGGGTGAGAGAGAGGGGAAAGGGTCTTCGAGAGAGAAAGATGAGTGGGGAGTTTGCTGCAGTCGATCACCGCAGGGTGAAGGAGAGGGAGAGAGGATAAGAAATTGGGGGAAATGAAGAGAGAAGGAGTCGGTGAGAATGAATTATTTTTGTCACCCCCTTTTATATTTGTGTGAAAATTCTTCTCAAGTTGCCACATCACTATGCTAAACCCCATGTGGCTCAAAATTATGATACCTCACCACGCACTAGCAAGTTAATTGTTACACCAATGAGGGTGCTACTGGAGTATAATACTAGTATACACATGTACATACACACAAGAGTATAATACTAGTATACACATGTACATACATACAAGAACACACCACACAAAAGTTTACATAAAATTATGATTTATCACTTAATACACTTATTACTAGTAAATGCCAATTTATACCATCATATACACAAACGTACACACACACACACACTGGTATATATTGGTATATATATACATACCTAATTATCCCTATACTTGTACATACACTTATATTTATAATTATGCAATTTAATTTCACTTGAAATTTTTCCCACAAAATTTCTAAAAATTTATTTTCACAAAATTAATTCAATCATCATCTCAGATAATCCTATATAATTTTATTAATCAAAGATCAGAATATTAAATCATGATTTTAATAACCATGGTGTTCATGAAGACTCCGAAAAGGTGAGGATTTTGGAGTGCTAAAAGTCTCGAAATGGAAGAATGCGGCTTCGAGTCGGAAATGTCTTCAGTATGGTGGGTAGCTATTGGAAGGCTGGATATGGTGGACATTTCGAGATAGACTCTGAGAGTTGTGGATGTCTCAGGGGGGCTTCCTCGATACTTTAGACACATGTCATCATCACGGTGAGGGTCAAATTTGACCACTACAACATGTTAATATACATGAATTGTATGATTAGAAAAGGTCAGTTGGCTACTTGTTTTGAGACTTTGACCCGGCTTCAAATTCTTCTCTAAATTTACAAAAAAAGTATATTTTTACTTTTTCTTCTTTTATGGGCTAAACATTCTTTTCAACTTGTACTATTATCATTTACTCTAACATTTGGCACAAAAGTATGTAAAAATTAAGTAATAGGAAGAGGGGGAAAAAAAAAATCCAAGCTTCATGGTCGAGGGCACTTCTATTTTTTGTGACGCGAGATGATAGAAATAATGAGAATATTGCAAGGACCTGACAACGAGAGTGAAGTTTTTGGAGGGAAAATAAAGATACACTTCAGCACTCTTTTTGATGAGCTGCAGTAAAATAGTTCTATTAGAGAATCATCCCAAAATTAAAAAAAAATCTATAGTTGATTTTTGACAAGCCTCCTCAGCCTCCAAAAAAATATATGAAGAAGGAAATGAAAAGAACAGAGGAGAAAAATGAAAGAAGACTAACCTCTGTCAAGACCTCATTATCTCCTTGATCTCGGACTCAAAAGATGATTAAGACAAGAAGGGAGGATTTCTCTCAGGAACGTGTTGGTAGGCCTGGGAGAAGATTCCTGATTAGGGTTTTGGTATTTAAAGAAAATGTAGAACTATCTATTGTCATTTGGTTTATTGTTTGAACCAGTCTTATTTATTCGTTGCTTCCTTTCATTCAGTCTAGATTGAAAATCAAGAGTTTCTACAAATAATATATATATATATATATATATATAGAGAGAGAGAGAGAGAGGAGAGAGAGAGAGAGAGAGAGAGAGAGAGAGATAGACTTGGGTCCTCTGAGAAAGATATGAAAATGAAGCTTTCCCAGTCTAATTCAATGTTTGGTCATTCAAATTGAAGATCCATTCTGTTGGAGTTGATCTACATTGTTAAGAGTACTTAAAAATAAAAATTCAATTATTTTGAATATTTTTTTCTTATTCATCAAGTATGCTCAAAATGAACGGCCGAAATAGTGAGTTGGTTAGTTTAATGATATAGAATATTTGGAACTTAATAAAAGTTGAAGTGTGAGGGTTTTAAATGTTTTGATCATGATCAAATAGTCGGATCGAGAATTTGTATGTCTAAAGTCATATATCTAAGTCATAATCTACTTTCGGCCATCAATTGTGTGCCTACTTGATGCATGAATAAGAAAAGTATAAAAAACTTGATTTGATTTTTAATTACTTTAAATTATATAGATTGACTTCAATAGAGTGGATCTTATATTTAAATGTCGTAGCATTAAATTTGAGTGGGACTGATTCATATTCAAATCTGTCTAGAAGTGGCCCAGCCTGTGTATGTGTGTAATATATAGGATCTCATGTTGCAGCTAGGGTTTATCAGGCTATAGATGGAGAATCCAATGAAGATGATGACGATTAAGATCAAAACAAGGATGCTCTGAACACAGAGGAGGGATGGACTATTGTACGCTCTCGTAAACAAAGATCTGATGTAGCTGTTAGATCTAATGAATCTTGGCAAGGGCAAGGATCTCGCACAGGCATAGTGATAGTGTAAGTAAACCTAGAGGGGGGGTGAATAGGTGTACGGCTAATCTAATAAACAAAATGCAGAAATTAAAAACTAAATTGCAACACACTTAGTGTAACCAACGAGTATAACCGAATTCTCGGTGAAGGGCTCTGGATTAACTCCTCTTGATTCCTCTGAATAAGAGTTGAGGTGCTATATGAAGCTCTCATGGTTATACACAAGTGAGTCACGCAAACAATCACAACCAAGCATATAATATGATATGACAATATGAATCAATGCAAGGCACAATATAAAAGAGAGAGTTAGAGTCAATGAATCAATCGCTAACACATGGATATTTTTCGAGATTCGAGCACACAGCTCTACATCCCCGCCTTCACACAGAAGGATTTCCACTAACTCGTCCACACAGGACTTTCCACACAGGGAACCTCTACTGAGGATTTGGGGTAATACAATAATCGGAGTACATAACTCCTCTCTTTACAAACACAACTTCTACACTTAGAGGTTAGGCACAAAGCCACTCAAATACAATCACCTCACACTTGAGGGATGGGTACAAAGCCAAACAAGGATCACCTCACACTTGAGGGATACAACCCAATTGCACAACCTCCTCTACACTTAGATGGAAAGGTACAAAGCCAAGAGTTGATAAGGGTTTACAACTTGGTGGTCTCTTTCAACACAAAACTAATTTTCCACAAAACAAAGATCATATAGATAGGATAGCAAGATAAGCTCAAGTGTGAAAATAAAGAGTTTGGAAACAAAAACAAAAAGAAAAATACTTGGGACAACAACTAGAATAAGTTTGAAATGAAGATCAAAAGCAATACCCCAAATATCCAATTTTCTTTGATTTTTCCAACCCTTTAAAACAAATAAAGATGAATCCTTTTGGTTTTAAAAAACTCTTTTGAAAACTTGTATAAAACACTTATAAATAGGAGAAATTTTGCTCTTTGAAATCTTAGTGAAAACCAACTTCAAATGGGGTATTTATAACCCTCATATTCTGCCCATTGGCAGCTGACAAGGTCAAAAATGACCTTCCGGTCGACCGGCCGGTCGACCGGCCAACGATCAAAAAATTAACCGTTGAGCCTGCCGGTCGACCGCCCTGTCGACCGCGCCCAGAACCAGATAGCAACGGTTCTTTGGCCGATCGACCGCCTGGTCGACCGAGCCAACCCGAGAGTGGGTTGACTTCAGTCGGTCGACCGCCCAACTGACATGGCCTTGTGCACGTCTTGTGCACATACGGTCGACCGTTCCGGTCGACCGGTCGGTCGACCGCCAGAGCCTGGCAGGCAAATTTGAGAACTTGAAAATTGGGTCTTTAATTATCAAATAAATCCCATAAACTTTCTAAAAATCCACAAAAATAGTTTCAGTATAATACTTTAATATACAAACATGTTTGAGTAAAATCAAACTATGTACAAACATTTTAAACTATTTTTGTAACTTAGAAATTTTGCCGAAAACCAAAATCTGTATTTTTCAAAACTTTAATTTTTGAAATGAAAAATCGGTTTGTCCAAAACTCATCCAAATACAAAAATATGATATTGAAACAACTTTGAAGCATGTTGTATATGGATATAATCCAATATACATGAAAGATATAATATATATATATATATATATAATATATATATCAATGTTTTTGACTTAAAATCCAAAAATACGTTTTGTTAAAATACCAAAACTCCAAACTCATGAAATATACCATCAAACTAAGTTTGTTAAATAGTTGAAGCATAGATGTATATAGAACAAATCTAATATACATTAAACCATGTAAACTTATTTTGATTCTATCTATTCATGAAAACCAAGATCGGTTAAACCAAAATCGAAAACCAATAAACATGAAACGTGTGTGTGTTGTGAATTTGAGTATATCACACTATCTAATCTTTAATAATGGATCTAAACTATAAGCTAAACAATATACAGAAGTTTTCTTGTAGAGCGTCGTCTCCAAGTCGACTCGATCCAAACGTGATCCATCGAGCTTGACTCCAACGAGTGCTAGATATGAACTTTGACGCTCGGGCTCTCGAATCATCATGTGAAAGACTCCAAAGCACCTTTGTTGAAGCCAATCACCTACTAATATCTTGATAAATATCTGAAACTAAATATCACAAGATTATTAGTAAACTATAACTACATGAGTTAATCATCATCAAAACTAGAGTGGAAGGCTTCTGGGCCAACAGATAGGCCTTATAGCATATGTAGAGATTTTTCTTCAGAATCTTCATTTGATCTCCGAATTTTAAAATATTTCGATCTTGGAGATCAAGTTATCTCTAAATTCGGATTAAATTCAAAATTTCTTCCCTTTATCTTCAACTTGTGGTGCAAGCAATCAAAATTTGAATAGGAGTCTACCTTTATCTTCAATTGGGATGAAGATTCAT
>JAVJIF010025018.1:0-59311 GCA_038442645.1 Agave tequilana | reverse complement strand
AATAGAGATAAATAAATCAATCAGAGTATCCACTAAAATTAAGTCTGATTAGGGCATCCCACTACTAACAAAATTTGGATCGAGAAATTCAATAATCAAACTCAATTTGAGAGAGAAGAAAAACCTTCATTGATTATTTTTAAAATAGTGAATACATAGGGCCTTTATATAGGCTACAAAATGTATCTTCTACTTCTATTTGGATTACATAAACCAAACCCTAAAAGAAATCAAAAGTCTAAAAGAAACAAAAAAAAATACATAAAAAAGTAGTAATCCTACTACAAGTCGTATTACTAAAAACAAAAATACAAGAAATAAAAATTAGAACTCCTAATACTACTCTGATTTTACAACTCCTTCTAGAATCAAATTGCCATAGAATTCTTGGGCCTCCTTCGGTACATTTTTCATGCTTTTGAATTGGGCTTCGCCTTTACAAGGTCCGCATCATTCTCCCCGAGTTAAAGAACTTGACTTGTTGAGTTTGAGGAAGCAGAACTGTCATACTGCTCTAATATGTCAGGATCAATCTTTTGCAACTCTGATCTATCTACGAATCATCTGTTTGTGGTTCTCCTTTCATCGAACCAAATACTTACGATTCCCACCATCTTTGGTGGTAATAATTTCATCATCTACAATTTTATCAATCTGATACACTGTATTAAGTAATATATTTGGAAGTAGTGTAACACCCCGCTCCCGGAATACGTACTTAGTTGCGTATTCAGATTTTCGATCGTATTTTTCGATTTACTTCCTGTATTTGTTTTTCATATGAATTATTTATATGATAGTTTTGCTGTGGATCTGGATTCGTGGACTCGGAGTCAGCCCTAGTCTGAATTGGGAGTCCGATCCTAGAGTATTGCTCGATTTAGTTTTTCTGATATTCGGATTTGACCGATTTCAGTTTCAAACATCATTTCCAATATTTTAGATTTTTCATGATTTTTTGAAATTTTTCAGAATTAAATTGAAAATCTTCAAAACCGGTGTCGACCAGTACCACTGACCGATTCTCGGATTTTTAATTTACAAATGGAGTTGAATTTTAGGAAATGACTATCCCATAATTTCTTAAAATCACATTTTCTATCTAAATACTTTTTCTGAGATTTTCTAAATTTATCGAAATTCTACTAGATTTGGTGTCAGCCAGTATCACTGGTTGATTCCAGGAATTTTAGTTTTATACGTAATAAAGAAGTCAAGCAATTCATAATAGAGAAACAGAATCACTTGCTCACTTTTAATGTGGACAGAAGATCAAAATAAATAACAGACTGGATGATGTATATCTAGACTTGTAATTAAAATGTTGATATAATAAGAAAAATATCTGAGATGATTGTAAATTTGATCTTAACTTACTTGTTGATTGTTGGTTGATCTCTGAAATCACGTAGCTGAGAACATGTACAGTCGATGAAAACAGTGTCGTCGAAGAGTCGAGGCACTTATGCAAACGAGGTCGAAGTTGCTGGGTGCATAACGAGAGAGAGAGAGGATTTGACGATGGAGTATTCGACGAGAGATTTATTTGAGAGAAAGAAATTTGAAGGGGAGATAGAGAGAGAATAGAGATAATAAATCAATTAGAGCATCCACTACTAATTAAGTATGATTAGGGCATTCCACCACTGACAGAATTTAGGATCGAGAATCCAATAATCAAACTCAATTTGAAAATGAAGAAAAACTTTCATTTATTATTTTTAAAATAGTGAATACATGGGGCCTTTATATAGGCAACAAAATGTATCTCCTACTTCTATTTGAATTATATAATCTAAATCATAAAAGAAATCAAAGTCTAAAAGAAACAGAAAAATACATAAAAGAAAAAGTAGTAATCCGACTACAAGTCGTATTACTAAAAACAAAAAATACAAGAAATAAAAATTAGAACTCCTAATACTACTCTGATTTTACAACTCCTTCTAGAATCAAATTGCCATAGAATTCTTGGGCCTCCTTCGGTATATTTTCATGCTTTTGAATTGGGCTTTGAATTGGGCTTCGTCTTTACGATGTCCGCATCATTTCCTCGAGTTGTAAGAACTTGACTCTGTTGAGTTTGAGAAAGAAGAACTCTCATACTGCTCCAATATGTCAGGATCAATCTTTTACAACTTACTTTGATCTATCACGAATCTTTGTGGTGATTTTTCTTTCCATCGACCAAATACTTATGAGTCCCACCATCTTTGGTGGTAATAATTTCATCATCTATAATTTTGTCAATATGATACACTATATTAAGTAATATATTTGGAAGTGGTGTAGGGAAATGTCCTTCAGAAATAAACTCAAGGGATAGCTCACCATCTAATGGGTTGTTAGGGTTAAAATCAGGACCCTTGTAATCCACTTGATCTTCAATATGAATATAAAACCGATACCAAAATCTTAGGAAGATCGATAACATGAACATTGTCGTTTAGCTCTTTAAAATCTAAATGAATCAGCACTAAGAGCATGTAGATTTTAATAGTTCCTAGAGGAAACTGTTCTGGATGAATCCGTACTATCATATAATCACCAACATAAAATATTTTAAGTCTTTTTCTTACGTCGGCTCGTAGCTTGTATTTAGCGTTACTTTGAACAATTTATCCATAACTTCCTTGTGTAAGTCAGCACATGTGATACAATGATAATGTAGAAACTGATGCTGTAATATGATCGGACATAGGAATAAGATTTATAAATTGTCTAGGTCTAAAACCATAAACAATTTCATGTGGTATTTGCTGTTAGTCCTATTCACAGCTGTATTTTATGCAAACTCTACAGTGGCTGGTTTAAGATCCCAACTTCTCGTATGTTCCCAACTAGTGTGTATAATAAATTCTCTAGACTCTATTGACAACTTCGATTTGACCATTAGCCTGAAGATGAAAAGCAGTGAAGAATTTCAGTTTCGTGCCTTACATATGCCAAAGAGTTTCCAAAAGTAACTCGTGAATTTCACATCTCTATCAGACACAATAGTCTTAGGCAAATCATGCAATTTGACAATACTGTCAAAAAATGTTTTTGTAACTCTAGAAGCATCTGCAGTTCAAAAACAAGAAGAAAATAAGCCATTTTGGAGAAATGGTCCGCGACAACTAAAACAGAATGTATTTTCTCAAGTTTTCGGTAAACCTAACACGAAATCTATACTCACATCTTGTACATGACAATTCAGGACAGGGAGTAGAGTGTACAAACAGTGTTTTATTTTTATTGTTTAGCTAGTTGACAAATGTGACATCTACCAATATGTTTAGCAACATCGCGTTTCAAACTAGGCCAATAGAAGCTATACTCGATAGCTTCTATAGTCTTTCATTTTTAAAGTGTCCAGCAAGATCCCCGGCATGCAATTTACAAACAAAAAATTCTCTAAAAGAGGTTCTTGGAATGCATAGACATATAAACAAATATCCATCATACAGAATAAATCCATCAACTTCTCGTGTAGTTCTATCTTTTAGTTTGTATATATCTTGTGAAAATCAAGACATGACTCATACTAAGTTTTCAATCTCTCAAAACCATTAACGGCAGTTGACATCTTAGTCAAAATGAACACTCAGCGGCTGAGAGCGTTGGCAGCTTTATTTTCAACTCCCGCTTTGTGACATAAGGTGAATGTGTAGTCCAGTAAGAACTCAATCCAAAGACCATATTAGAATTCAATTCTTTTGGGAGTATATGTATTTCAGAGCCTCATGGTCATAAAAGAAAATGAATTCTTGTGGTAACAAATAATGTCACCAATAGCGAAGTGCTTGAATTATCGCATAGAATTCCTTATCGTAAGTAGAGTATTTACTTGGCGTCATTTAGTTTCTTACTAAAGTAAATAACTAGATGCCCTTCTTGAGCTAAGACTCCTATGCCTATGCGGATGCACATGCTACTTCAAAAATCTTAGAAAAATCATAGAGATGCATAACTGGGGTACTGATCATTCTTTCTTTAATCTTGACAAACGCTTTAGCAGCAGCATTAGACCATGCAAAATCATTTTTCTTTAGACAGCCTGTAATCGAGATCATGACAGTGATAAACCCTTTTACAAACTGTCAGTAAAAGATAGGAAGTCCGTGAAGACTTCTCACCTCACGAATGGTCTTTTTGTTCCAGTCATTCCTCAATGGCTCACTTTTTCGGGATCTGCAGAAACTTCGTTCAGAGAAACGATAAAACTTAGAAAGTGAACTTGTGTTGCAAGAAATGCACACTTTTTCGAGTTAGCATACAATTCTTCTTTTCTCAATACAGTACAAACTTGATGTAAGTGGTCTAAATGTTGCTCACGGGAGTGGCATTTATCAAATTAAACTACAAGAAATTTTCTCATAAAGGATCGTAGTACTTGAGTCATCACTCGCATAAATGTACTCGAGCGTTGGTCAAACCAAAAGGCATAACCATTCATTCATATAGTCCATCTTTCGTCTTGAAAGCGGTCTTCCATTCATCTCTCGGACGAATGCGGATTTGGTAATAAACACTCTTAAGATCTATACTAGAAAAGATTGTGGCACTAGACTCATATCCAGCATATCATCCAACCTCAGAATGGAAAAGTGATACTTGATTGTGATCTTGTTAATCGTTATACTATTCAGGCACATACACCATGATCCATCTTTATTTGGTGTTAATAATACGAGAATCGCACATAGCTCATGCTTTCTCTAATGAAACCCTTGTCTACCAATTCATCGACTTGCCTCTTGAGCTCAACATGCTCGGTTGAGTTCATTCGGTAATGTGACAAGTTTTATAGACTTGATTCAGGTACTAGATCGAAAGCATGTTGGATGTCACATATCGATGTTAACTTATTCGAAAGGTATTCGGGAAAGATGTCACTAAACTCCTCAATCACAGATGTGACTTCCGGAGGAAAAGTGCTATTCGGCATTTTAACTACTTCTCTAGCAGTTAGAATCATGAATGGGACACTGTTCTTGAGTTTATTCAAAGTTCTGTTGCACTGATCAAATTAGTTCCTTTTGACTTCTTTGGTGTATTAAGTTTAGGCTTTTAACTATAGGTCGGTAGGGTATCAATTTAATCTTCTTGCCTTCACGCTCAAATTGACACATGTTCGATCGACCATGAATGGTAACATCATTGTCATAGAGCCATGATCGTCCTAATATGATTGACATACATCCATCGTAACCACATCACACCATATCTTGTCTTTATAAACATCAAATTCAATCAAGACAAGACATCGTTGTTTCACATCTTGGGTCGTTGAGTTAATCCTTGACACCTTATATGGATGGGAATAAGGTTCAACCTTTCATCTAACCTTCTCAATCATTTTAGATGATGCTGCATTGACACAACTTCCACTATCCACTATTACGTTTCAATTCTTGTTTTCAATCTTAATGAATGTGTGAAAGATAGCAGTTCTTCTCCAATCATCTTTTCTTGTGAGAACGCACACCGGATGACAGATATATAATTTAAAGGTGCGAGTTGAATATACTTACATTTAGCATCAGAACCTTCTTAGTTATAAATAGAATCATCGTCTTCATTTATATCTGGTGATATGTAATTTTCTCATCATCAGACTCGGGAGCTTGCGTGTGAAAACTCCATTAATGAAGGTGATCTTCATTTCGCTAGGATAGTTGTGGCGATGTGACCGTAATTTGACATCTATAACACTTAATGGAGGCACTAAATTTGAAAGAACTTTGCTCGGAGGGTTTGCTATGATCATCACTTTGTATTCCTTTGAAGTTATTCTTTCGAAAGGAGGAATGGGTGATAGACTTATTGAACTAGGAAGAAGAGGAAGTCCTAGTCACACTCGATTTGAATCGAAACTCCTAATATTGTAGTTAGACATAAGAGAATCTAGATCTTGAAATATGATGTAGGTTTTCTCTAATTGGTGACTCATCTAGCTAACAATTTGGTTCGCAAGTCTTCTCTAAGTCTGGCTCTAAACCTAAAAAAGATTGTAGCTTGTCCTTCCTTAGTGAAGGTACTACATCTAGTGAGAAACTCATCGAATTTTACAATGTAATTGCCTTGAGTATATTGATGTCACTTGTCTATAAGACGGTCACTAAATGTTGGTGGCATGTACTTACCTTTCAGCTCATCTTTATCATATCTCACGTTTCAATAGGTCATTGAAGTCAGGATACGCGTTGTTCACTAAGCTAGTCCAGTAAACTAGCTTGACCTGTCAGTTTCATGGCAGCGAACTTAATTTTCCTCGGCTCAGTAAGATTATACCATGTAAATATTTATCTAGTTAGAGTATCAATATAAGAAAAGTTGTAGGTCATGACGTCCATCAAAGGTGGGAACATCGATCTTGATGTTCTTCAGATATTGATCATCGGAATTGGGTGGGTTATCAGTGTTATTACGACGGTTGTTTCGCGATGAGGATAAATTTTCTCTAACAGTGGAGGATTCTCGACAAGATATTTCTTTTACTTGCTATTTAGTTTCGTGTGTAAATCAGCTCGAGTCTGAGCCCTATCGTGGGTCAAGGCTTCAGTTTAGCCATAAGATCAGTTAGGGTAGGTTTGAAGGCTATAGAATCAGTGTTGGGTTCACTAACTTCTTTACGTAAATATGGAGTACCACTATGATTGGCATGTAATGTATGAGTCTAAAATGAATGCAAATCTATACTATTTTTTGTTTTGTTTGGATTTTGAAATTTTTATTTGAATTTTGAAAAATATGTTTTCTAAAATTGTTGAGTCAGTCAAACCCAAATTTTACTAGTCCAATTGGTCAGGTCGGAGCAACTCAGGTGGGAGATTTTTCGCACTTGGCGTTTCTTAATTACAAAACCACATTGAGTACTTTTCCTTGTTAGACACCAATTGTACGGAATTTCAAAGAAAGACTTACCTTTTAAGGTTTTCTAATTTACACTAATTTTTTTGGATTTTGATAAAAATTTAAGTAGACGAAAGAAAGCAAATAAACATAACTAATATGCAAATCCTACCTAACTGTGTTCTGATACCAAGATGATGTGAAACGCGTATGGGGTGGAAGCAACAGATAAATTAAGTCAAAGATACACTTCACCAATAAGAAAAATCGTTAGTAGGATTGAATTAAAACAGATAATATTAGATTATGTTATGTTGATCATGTAAGTGCTTATCAATTTCAATATTTAAAGAACTAATTAGAAACTTTTGTTTATGCCGAAAATTAAGTTTTATACGCAATAAAGAAGTAAAGCAGTCACAATGAAAAAAACAGAATCACTCGCTCACTTTAATGTGGACAGAATATCAGAATAGATAACAGGTTAGATGATGTATATGTAGACTTGTAATAAAGAGTTGATGTAATAAGAAAATATCTGAGATGATTATAAATTTGATCTTAACTTGCTTGTTGATTGTGGTTGATCTCTAAACTCACGCAGCTGAGAATAGGTATAGTCGATGAAAACAGTGTCATTGAGGAGTCGAGACGCTTATGCAGATGAGATCGAAGTTGTTGGGTGCGTGATGAGGGTGAGAGGGATTTGGCGACAAAGTTTCGACGGAGATTATTTGATAGGAAGAAATTTGAAGGAGGGAGAGAGAATAGAGATAGATAAATCAATTAGAGTATCCCACTACTAATTGAATCTGATTAGAGCATCTCACCACTAAAAGAATTAGGATCGAGAAATCTAATAATCAAACTCAATTCGGTAGTGAGAAAAACTTTCATTAATTGTTTTTTTAAAAAGTGAATACATGAGGTCTTATATAAAGTACAAAATTGTATCTCCTACTTCTATTTAGATTAGATAATCCAAACCTAAAAGAAATCAAAAGTCTAAAAGAAACAGAAAAATACATAAAAGAAAAGTAGTAATCCTACTAAAATCATATTACTAAAACAAAAAATACAAGAAATAAAAACTAGAACTCCTAATACTACTTTGATTTTACAACTCCTTCTAGAACCAAATTGTCATAGAATTCCTGGGTCTCCTTCGGTACATTTTTCATGCTTTTGAATTGGGCTTCGGATTGGGCTTGGGCTTGGGCTTCACGATGTCCGCATCAGGTGGAGATAGTCACCTCTTTACTAGTGTATATCTCCATCTCTTTACTAGTGTTACTTGCTACCATTCACTCCTATCAATCAATCCTTAGTAGATATCATTTCATAATAATATCCTTCATCTTGTTCATTGATTTGTCACATAGAATGTCACTGAAGACAGGATCATCAAATGCCAGTAACTAGCATCAGTAGAATTTAATTTATATACAACGAAGGAGAAAAGAGATTAGAGGTAGCTTCCCTTGAGAATAAGATGAAAGATAAATGATCCAGGCAATTTAGATTTGTGCAACGGAGACACAATGACTGCACCAGTGAGGTTCGTAGAATTGTAAGTGAACAGCATCTAGGACAAGGGGTAGATCAAAAAGAACAAGGACTGAGGTAATGAAGATATGGTGGTTGCTAATTTAACAGAAAGTGTGGTTCTTAAAATGGCTTAATGTTAATAAAGATTCACAAAGCTCGACAATTTTGGCATAAAAGCTTCATTGCTGTTATCGTTATAGCTGTCACTGATGGACAACAAGAGGGAATTCTTTCTCAAAATAGTTCTTCATTCTATGCAAGGCTTTCACTCTGGAAGTCTCTGGGTATCCAAAAACAACTTCTAGTAGTATTAAATTTTAACATCAAAACTCATTCATCTTAGGATTATAAACAGTGATCTACAAGCTGCATGATATCAAAACACAGAAGAGAACCAAGTAGACCATCCAACCCTCCAAGAGAAAGTAAATGACTCGCACACCTTCAAAGATTCTTCTAGAGATCACACTGACATTCTTACTGCCACTTCTTTCAAATATGACCTTAAAGATGCAAATTCAAAAGGCTTTGTTTCATTTCTTTCCCTTCCCTTCTTTTCAATTATTTGACCTACTTTTTCATAAGGGGCATGCCCATGCGATCTTCATTTTAAGACGTCTTTGAGTTATTGCAGTATTTCTGTGAGAAGAGAATGTAACATCTGCTAACTAAATATGTTGACCTCTTAAATTCTATTTCCTTGCAAGGAAACTCCAGAAGAACCATTGCCAACCCTATATTTTGTTGTGATCTATCACAAATCAAACAATAGAGAAATATTGAATTGACGACTCGACAGCGAAAACTTTCGAGGATCTACAGCTAGCAAGCAAAAAAAAAAGCTAATCACCACAAGAAAATAAAAAAGCACCAGATTTAACATAGTTCGGCAATGTGCCTACATCCAAGAGGAGGAGGGGAGAAATCTTTATTGAAAACAGAGGAAAAATACAAGAGTTGCAAGAACATCTCTATCTCACAATTCTCAATGGTAAAAATCTGAATTTCACTTGACTTTCCTTAACACGCCTTTAAAAGGCCAACCCCAAGGGGTTATATAGGACTTAGAATGAATCTAATCCAACCCAAACTTTAACAATCCAATCAGCACCACCTCAGAGAAAGAAGAAAATCTGAATCCAATTCAAACTGAAACAGAACCATAAAAAGAAACTGCCAGAACCTGACATTAGTCGACTCGACTAGGGCCAGGTATTAGTCGACTAATACCAAGTATTAGTTGATTATACCAAATAATTAGTCGACTACTATAACACAATAAGAGAACCCAACTCTCTGTTTGCAAAGCCTAATCGACTACTCCTAGTATTAGTCAACTGGCCTAGAGCCTGGTCGACTAATAACACCTATTAGTCGACTAATCAATATGCACAAAACATGTACATGTTCATGCTTGATCTGTGAAGTTTGAAATACCTCCACCTGAAACTGAATTCTTCGTCAATGAATATGAGGCACTCAAAATACTAACAATCTCCACCTTGATCATTTCATTGAGTCCCTTAGTAGAAATTGGCCTCCGCGTCATTCGCCTTACTTCTCCTCCTTTCGTGACTTTATATGGCTCCCTCTCAAAAGCTCATTATCCACCTTACCTATGGAGAACCTTGATGAAGTTCATAAATGCATGAACTTCTCCACCAGGATGGTTTTCGTCATCATATCCGCTGGATTCTTCTTCATGTTAATCTTTACCAAATCGATCACCTTATCATCCATGACCCACTTATATATCTTGTGATACCTCAAATCAATGTGCTTCGTCCGCTTGTGATACCTGTGATCCTTAGCGAGATGAATCACACTCTGACTGTCTCAATAAACATGAACTGAATCATATATGATACCGAACGTCTCAACCAATCCTTTCAACCACAAAGCTTTTTTTAATGCCTCAATTGTAGTTATGTAGTCTGCCTTCTGTTGTTGAAAGAGCAACTATATCTTGTAATTTTGCCTTCCAACTAATGATGCATTCAGCTATTGTGAACACATTGTTGGCCCAAAAGCCCATCACCCTAGTTTTGATGATAGCTAGCTCATGTACTTATAGTACTAATGATCTTGTTATGTTTAAGTTACAGATATTGATTAAGATCTTAGTTGGTGTTTAGCTTCTTTGAAGATAATACATGGTGATTCAAGAGCTCAAACTTATAGAACATATCTAGTACTCAAGATGGAGTCTAACTCGGAGAATCAAGTTTGGATCTAGTCTACTTGGAGAAGAAGATCTACAAGAAGACTTGTTTAGAGTTTGTAAATTTAGATCTATTGTAAAAAATAGATTAGTTTTGATTGCTCAAGCTTACACACACAAATTTAAATATTATCTTTCAAGATCAACAATTTTAATTTTCAGTTTTACCCTTTGGTTTCACAAGTTTATGTTATACAGTTTTTCATCTCAATAAAATAAGTTTTATAGTTGGAATATGTGTCGGATCCTATCCACACATATTTGAGCTTCAATTGTTTAGAGAAACTTATTTCTATGTGTTTAAGTTTTGGTTTATCAAGTATACATTTTCGGTTTCATGAATAGATTTCATCAAAACAAGTTTACATTGGTTATACATGTATTGGATTTTATCCATATACACTGTTTCTTCATAAATGTTTAAGTAACATATTTGGTGAATTTAATTCATGTGCTTAAGTTTTATATTTATCAATGCTTATTTTGATGCTTATTGTCAAAAACAAGTTCATATCATGTATTATGTGTTAGATTCTATTCATACACATTGTGTTTCAAATATGTTTCAATAACTTGTTTTTGTATTTATACAAGTTTTAAAAAAATCGGATTTCCATTTAGAAGTGTGATTTTGTGAAAAATATAGTTTTTGTTTTAAGCTAAATTTTTTGTCTCAAAAATAGTTCAAATATTTGTAATATGTGTTGATTTTTAATCACATATTTGTGCTAATTGTATATACATGAACTTTATTTTGTGAAATTTATTATTGGAATTTAAATGAGTTTCAAAATGTCATTTAAAAATCTCTTTGATATTGGTTTTGGGCTGTTGTCGATCGACCGATAGCTGGAGCCAGTCGACCGCACGGTCGAACAATGTGCACAGACGTACACAAGGCCAAGGAACCAGAGTGCCTGATCGACCGCAGTAAAGTTTGACCGACCGCCCGGTCGACCGACTGATTCTGTAGAGATCTCGGGTTTTGCTCGGTTGACCGGGCGGTCGACCGGCAATCCCCACGGCTAAAAATATAATCATTAGACGGTCGACCGACGGGTCATTTATGACACCTTTTGAGCCTAACGGCTAGTTTTTGGCTGGCCCTATATATATAGGGGTTTTTGGCCAGATTTAAGAGTAGATTTTCAAGAGGATTTTACTCAGTTTTCAAGAGCTTTCTTACTTATTTTCTAAAGATCTTTTAACAAGTTTTTGGGCCTCAAAGTCTACATCTTCTCATTTATTTCAAAGTTTTTGAAAAATCAAAGAAAAAAGCTTTCTGAATTTAAGTATCGATTTTTTTAATTTCTACACCATTCAAGAAGTTTTCTCAAGTGTTTTCTTTTGTGCTTCTTTTTCAAAATCTTTATTTTCTCACAAGCTTGAGCTGTTATTACAAAATCTATCCTCTAGGATCTTGTATTGTGAGACGTGTTTTTTATCTTTGTGGTCACCAAATATTGTAAAACTTTTCTCATTGCTTTGTATTTTGGCTTTGTGCCTTGGCTTTGTGCCTTCCCTCTTGTGTAAAGGGACTTACTTTGTGCATTGACTTTATGCCTCCTCTTATGTAGAAGATTGAGTTTGTATCCTTTATGGAGTCCTTAGTGGAGAGAGTTGAAATCCTTCTAGGTGAAGGTGGGGACGTAGAGCTTGGTGCTCGAACCTCGAAACATATCCTTGTGTTTGTGTTTAGATATCTTTCTAACTCTATTCTCTTTATATCTTGCAATGTTATTATTGTTCATCTATACATGCTTGGTATTGTTCTTGTGTTCACACTTGTATTGATCCAAGAGAGTTATTGAAACACCTCAATTCTTATAAAAGAGGAATCTTGAGGAGAAGTTCTAAAGCCCTTTACGGGAAATTTGGCTTCACTCTTTGGATATCTATTGTGGTAGTGTAAAAATTTTATTTCCGCATTATTGACCATTAGATTAGCACTACACCTATTCACCCCCTCTCTAGGTGTATTTTCTCACATAGCCCATCATAAATCTTCGCTGATTAAGATCTCCTGCATAATCTGCATCAACATAGCCTTTAATACCCTAGGCTTCCTCGTTTTCAATATCTAAAACACTAAGCCTAGTCTTGTAGTCCCTCGCAGATATCGTAGCACTCACTTCACTGCTTCCCAATATTGCTTTCCTAAATTTGACATGAACTGGCTTACTATACTAACTGCATAGGCTAAGATAGGCTTAGTGCAGACCATAGCATACATTAGTGATCCCACCGCACTAGCATGTAATACTCGAGACATCTCCTCCTCTTCCTGTGATTGTGGACATTGCTTGGAGGATAATTTGAAGTGATCTGTCAAAAGAGTGGTGACTAGTCTTACTTTTACCATGTTTAATCTTCCCAACACCTGAGAACATAGTTCTCCTGGATAGCCAAAATCTGTCTGAGCCTCTGTGTCGAGTGATCTCCATACCTAAGATCTTCTTAACTTCTCCTAAATTATTCATGTCAAATTTCTTCTTGAGCTAAGCTTTAAGCTTCTGAACATGTGCCTTGTTTCTTACAGCAATCAGCATATCATCCACATATAACAACCAATATGTCGGATCATCATTCTGCTTGAAAAAACACAACTGTCACACTCACATCGGTTGTATCTGGTCTTGATCATGAAAGAGTCAAACCGTTTATACAACTGCTTGGGAGACTGTTTAAGTCCATAGAGAGACTTATTTAGAAGACACACACTGTCTTATGGACCTTCCTGAATATAACCTCAGGTGGCTTCATGTATATCTTCTCCTCTAGCTCACCATGCAAAAATGTTGTTTTGACATCCACCTATTCCAGCTCTAAATCAAACTAAGCAACTATCGTCAATAACATCCGAATAGATGTATGTTTAACTACAGGAGAGAAGATCTCATTGTTGTCAATACTCTCCTTCTGAGCATATACTTTGGAAACTAAACTTGCCTTTTACTGCTTATTATCTTTCTTGTAAAAGACCCATCTACAACCTATTGCTTTGGAGTCCTTTGGAAGGTTGACTAATGTTCATGTTTAGTTTTTATCAAAAAACTCCATCTCCAGCTCTATGGCTGTAATCTACTTGTTGTGGTCATCTACCTCGATCACCTCCTTGTAACTACTAGAGTCTCATGTTTTCGTTACTAATGCGAAAGAGACATGATCATCTTCTAAGTCATACCTTGTTGGTAGCACCGTAACTCTGACTGACCGCCTCAATAGTCTAGGTTACTCTTGAGTAACCTCCTTATTGTTTCCATCTAAATTGAAGAGTTCTCTTCTGATCCTTCAGGCCTTTTAGGGCTCTCTGAGAACTCGACTCTCTTTTCCTGAGTGTTTGCTAAACTGTATGAAGCTTCACATGGCGCTTTATCATCTGTCTCTAACTTTTCTTGCAACATTGATTTTTTGTCAAAGACCACATCTTAGCTGGTAAAGACGTTCCTTGTCTCGGAATCCCAAAGTCTAAAACTCTTGACTCTTTTGGTGAACCCGATGAAAATACACTTCTTAGACTTGAACTCCAGTTTGTTCCTATTCTTGAAAAACACCTAGAGGGGGGTTGAATAGGGTTAATGCTAATCTAATGATCTTTTTAAACAAATATGTATGTATGATGCAATCGGTTACTCAAAATAAGAAATTGAAGCCGAATTCCCGTGAAGGACTCTAGAACTTCTCCTATTTGATTCCTCTAGATTATGAGTTGAGGCGCGTAATTGCTTTCTTGTTGAGATGAGTAAAGATCGAAAAATGCAAGTATATGAAATGAGTGCAATAATGAAGTGCAAGCAAGAGATATCACAATATAGAAATGTAAATCAATGAAAAAGTAATAAGAAACCAATCGCAAACACAAGGAATTTGTTTCGAGGTTCGAGCCACTGCTCTACGTCCCCGCCTCCACCACCGTGAAGGATTTTCACTAAATCCGCAAAGGGAATTTTCACATTGGAACCTTTACACTCAAGGGAATTACAATTGGTCTACACAAGACCGGAGTACCCAACTCCCACCAATCCAACCTCTACACAAGAGGGATCTCAACACAAGAAAATACAAGTAGCTAGGTGACCAAAAGACCACACACTTCTCTCTTACAATTTCTTATAGAGTGGGGATGATTTTTTGCTCAAGAAGTGAGAAAATTCAGTTGTAAAGAAGTAAAAGAAGCTTGAAAACAACTGAAAAACTTTAACCAAGACAACACTTTAGAAAGTGAGAGTTTTGAAAACTTTTCTTTTCTTCTAAAACTTGAAAACAATGGAGATTTTCTTGGATTCAACAAGGGACCAATACCATCTATTTATAGGGATTAGAAAAGATCATTTCATCATTTATCTAGGTTAATAGGTCAGGTAATAGCCTCAAGAAATTCAGAGATAGCTGAAAGAAACATCAAAATCAAATCCAGAAAATAGTTTTCAAGAAACTAGCCATTGGGGGCTGCTGGCGGCTGTCGGTTGACCGGCCCGGTCAACCGGCAGTCTATCTGGCAAAAGAGCCGTTGGACTCGGTCGACCGCAAGCTAAACAAAAAAACAAATGTTTGTTCTGTCGGTCGACTGGCCCGGTCGACCGACAAAACCCGAGAGCAAGGGTCAGTCAGTCGGTTGACCGGTCCGGTCGACCGGCAGACGTGCACAAACGTGCACACCAAAGCCACAAGTCCCGGTCGACTGATCTGGCCTGAAACAGATCCCTTCGACTGCCGGTCGACCGTTAGGCCTGAAACGTATTATTTTGGGAAAAATTTTGAACTTTGAAGAATTTTTAAAATATTTTTAAATGGTTTGATGATTAAGTGGCATGCTATAAGGGATGAGATACATGATAAAAACTAGATGAAAAAATATGAAATATTTTGAGACATGTATATCAATCAAGACATGCACCTAATCCAACTAACCAAAACAAAAACGTATTTTGAAAAATGAAAGTGTGTGTGTGTGTTTTCTTGAGCCAACTTATCATAGCCTTACTCTTTAACAAACTAATTCTACACAGGTTCTAGGTGACTACAAGATCTTCAAATTAGGGCTTCTCCATATGCAATGTTGAATAGCTTGTATCCTTGATCCCGAATTGAGTCAATCTTCAGTAAAAAATACCTTCCTTTATGGAAGAAGACATCTTGAGTCCTTAGAACCCTGAAACACACTTAAACACTAAAATATGATTAGTACAAATAACTATATATGTTTTGTGATCATCAAAACTCAAAAACCGGGTGATTGTAACCTTGGGCCAATAATTCTGACTATCAACCAAACTATACGTCGGGCAATCAAAATCTGTAAGGTTAAATAGTCCACAGACTCTCTTTGCCATATCTCCTCTGGGATCTGAAGATCAATAACTGTTGATGGTGACCTGTTTACTAGATGACTCGCATGATTCACCACCTCTATCCAAAATCTTTTTGACATGTCAGCCTGTAATCTGATATTGCGGGTACACTCTGTAAGTGTCCAATTCATGCGCTCTACTACTTCATTCTGTTCTGATCGCCCTGGAATACTTAGCTGGTGTTCAATGCCCGTACTTGCTAAGTAATCTTTGAATTCTTTAGAGGTATACTCGCCTCCATTGTCGAACCTCAATACTTTCACCTTTCGTCCCGTCTGATTTTTCACCATAGATTTTACTCCTTAAACTTCTGAAATACTTCTTATTTCTGGTTCAAGAAGTATACCCAAACTTTCTTAGAGATATCATCTATGAAAGTAACAGTACTTATCACCCCCAATGGATGCTACTGGCGAAAGCCCCCACACATCCGTGTGTATGAGATCTAGCAAGCCCTTCGTCTTGTGCTGTGATGTTGAGAAATTGCTCTATGTTGCCTACCCATAATGCAAAATTTAGAGACATTAAGTTTGCAATATGTAAAACCTGATATAGCACTCCTTTTGTGTAGAGTTTGAAGATTTCGCTCGCGCATGTGCCAAATACGCATGTGCCAAAGTCTTATAGTATCCTCCTTCTCGTTGCTGCTAAAGCATTACCAATAATAATGCTTCCTGTCAACTTGTAAAAGTTTGTTTTCTGTTCTCCTTTGAGAATCGTAATGGAGCCTTTGGTAACTTTGATTCCTCCATCTGCACCTAAAAACTTGTACCTTCGAGCTTTCAAAGCTCCCAACGAGAGAAGATTCTTCTTCAAATCCGGAACGTGTCGAGCGTTCGTGAGGGTTCGAACCTATCCATCAAACATCCTCATACGGATGTTGCTGATACCCACAGTCTTACATGCGGCGTGGTTACACATCAGGACAGAGCCTCCATCATAAGACTTGTAAGTATTGAACCACTTTCTTTTTAGGCACATGTGGTATATCACCTCGAGTCAAATAACCAAGCATCTGGGTATTTACTTTTTTTTGACTCAACTGTCAAGAAATCACATAGATCCTCATCTGCTTGTTCAACAACCCCGACTTGATCTGACTTTCCACTGGTACTAGTCCCGTCAGAATCCTTGCCGCCTTTGCTCTTCAGCATCTCCTGTATTCATACAATTCTTCTTGATGTGCCCTGATTTCTTGCAAAAATAGTAAGAAAAACTGCTAGAAGCCTCTGGATCCTTTTTGGGTCTCCTACTCTTTAATCTTTCCCTCTGACCCTTGATAACCAATCCTAAGGCCTCTTCCGTAGAATCTATCTTGTTCATCAGCTCTTTCTAGAGCATCCACCTAACTTCTTCTAACTCTAAGATCTCTTTACCATACATGATGATCGTCACCAAGTAGTAATAACTTAATGGAAGAGGAGAGTAACGGAAGAGCTTTGTCTTCTTCTTCTAACTTAACCTCTAGAGCCAACAAGTCGCTTAAAAATTTATTAAAAGCATTGAGATGTTATAGAATAGGTGTACATTCCTTCATCCGAAGGTTGTATAACTACTTCTTCATGAAGATCTTATTCAACAAACTCTTCGTCATGTAAAGGCTCTCCAGCCTACACCAAAGACCAGTAGCTGTCTCCTCATTTATCACATTGTAGAGGAGCTCGTCTGATGAGCACAATATGATCGTCATCTTTGCGTGATAGTTGATGTCATTCCACTCATTATTCTCCATCTTTGATGGCTTCTCAATACCAAGCATGGCCTTGTGTGTGCACTCCTTCATAAGCAACGAAGTACTTGCATCTTCCACAATATGAAATTGGACTTTCTGTCAAATTTCTCCACCTCGAGCTTCATTATCGTGGTCGTGTGCTAGCCATCGCTCTGATACCAATTATTGTGATATATCACTAATTAAACAACAGAGAAACACTGAATTGACGGCTTGACATCGGAAACTTTGGAGCGGATCTACCGCTAGCAAGCAAAAAAAAAACTAATCACCACAAGAAAATTAAAGAACACCAGATTTAACGTGGTTCGGCAATGTGCCTACGTTCACGAGGAGGAGGGGAGAAATCTTTATTGAAAACAATGAAGAAAATATCTTACAACTCTCAATGGTGGAGATCTGAATTTCTCTCGACTTTCCTTGACACACCTTTAAAAGGCTAACCCAAGGGGTTTATACAAGACCTAGGATGATTTTAATCCAACCCAAACTTCAACAGTCTAATTAGCACCACCTCAGAGAAAGAAGGAAAGCCAAAATCCAATCCAAATTGAAAATAGAACCTTAAAAGAAACTGCCAGAACCCGACATTAGTCGACTAGGGCTAAGTATTAGTCGATTAATACCAAGTATCAGTCGACTATACTAAATAATTAGTCGACAACTATAACACAATTCGAGAACCCAACTCTCTGTTTGTAAGGTCCAGTCGACTACACCCAGTATTAATCGGCTAGCCTAGAGCCTATTCGACTAATAACACCTATTAGTCGACTAATCAACATGCACAAAGCATGTACACAACCGTGCTTGATCTGTGAAGTTTGTAACACCTCTACCTGAATCTGAATTATTCTCCCATGAACATGAAACACTCAAAATACTAACATATTTAGCACAAAACCTCCTGTTATTTTCCAATTTGGCAAACTACATACAATTCCTAGAAATTTGTGTGACAATTTCTTCTATTCTCCAATAGGAGAACAATAATCACCCAAGGAACCCAAAACCAGGTTAATTAAAGTTTATTGAGAAAAAAAATATATCAAATTACATAATGGTGTAGCAGCTTGCTGGAGAGCTGTCGCTAATTCTTTGATCAAATGGGAAATGAAATAACCATATCATGGTAATGCTTCTGACCAAAATAATTTAACGCAATAATTTAAGTCATAGTCAAAGAGCAATGCTAAGTTTAACATCACACCTCTAGCATTCAGTTCATTGTTAAGTTCAACAATACACCCATGACAATGATTTTCCCTCGAACTTTCGTATCAAAGTCGAGATGACTAATGCTAAGTTCAAAATCACACCTCTAGCATTATCTCCGCTGCCAAGTTTAATACTACACCTATTGTAGCACCCCGTTTCCGGGATACGTACCCTGATGCGTGTCCCAAATTTTTTCGACCGTATTGTTCAATTTTCTTCCAGTATTTGCTTTTAGGTTGTGATTGCTTTATTATTGTGTATAGGATCTGGATTCTCAGATCTAGAGTAAGCCCTGACCCAAACCGGAACCCGATACTGTTTTTCATATAATTTTGTAAAGGGGAAAACTTACAATAAAAAGAGTTTGAGGAGCTAAATTACAAGTATTCTTAAAAAGATTACAAGTAGATCTCCTCAGAGATTCTGGAGAAGTGTGCCGATAGGAGTCTGGTCAGCGCGCGACCACTTTGTCCCTTTGACGATGCGAGCGATGAGATTCCCTTCTCGCCTGGTTCCGGGAATCAGAGAATAGAAGGTTGGTAGAACCCTCTTGCTTCTTCTCAAAATCGCCTTCAATTAGGAATTCCTTCTCGCCTGGTTCCGGAGATTCCTTGAGAAGAAGGACGATGTTAGGGTATCAACACCTTGATTAGAGAAAGTAATTCTCTAAAAGATCTCTGAATTTGAAAGCGCACGGTGCGTTATGAAGAAGCCTCTGCTTGTGGAGTCCTCTTCGCGTGTGTGGTCTTTTGAGAAAGAAAGAAGCCCTCTGATCCTCTTCGGAAAGCTCTCTCGATCGATTGATTGCTCTCTTGATCGATTGATTGCTCTCTTGATCGATTGATTGCTCTCTCCCTTTTCCTTGTGCCCCTGGCGGGCTATTTATAGGGAGAACAAGGGTATAACTGTCCCTTGAAAATATAGAAAAAGATTGAATCGAATCTGTTTAAATCTAGAAAGTAGCCTTGCTGCGAGGCTAAGATCAGCTTCTGCGAAGCTAGAATTGGCAGGTCGGTTGATCTTCTTGATCCTTTCCATATCGTTGGAGGATTTCCCCTGATCTTCTTCCTCGTTTTAGGAGAGTCAAGAGATTGTGGCAATAAACTGCCAAATTTGATCTCTGATTTGATCTTAACTGGATTTGATCTGATTGGATCCGATCTCATCCGGAGATTTGATTTGTCAAAGGTTGACCATAGCAGACCAACAGCGGAGCTGCCCGCATTGAGCTCGTAGCGGAGCTAGAGGCAGCTTCTGGCGAAGTCCGAAAGAAACCCTTTAGCGGAGCTGGAAGTCCTCTATGGCGAAGTTGCAAGTTAGCTTCCTGGCGAGGCTTTGAGTGGCTTCAAGGCGAAGTTGGATGATTTTAGCCTCTCAAGCGAGGCTATCCCTTTGGGCTCATGCGATGCTAAGTGTTAGCACATTAGACCTGCTGAGGTCTGTTTAGAAACAATCCGGATTCACTGTCTGCTTGGCTGATCAGTGGAGTCCAAGTTGCTTCCTTGTCCCTCAGAGATGGGTGAAAACTGGTTTTCAGCTCGTCTGTCACTTGTCTTTTGTAAATGTCAACAAGTTTGGACATTGTTCGGACCAATAAGAATCTTGTCTTTTTTAAGTGTCAACAAGACCCCCTTCAAAGTTTTCGAAAGTCTGCAATGGCTCAGACTTTGAAATACTTTGAACTGCTTTGATTGTGGTGAATGAACGTCGCCATAATGGTTGAGTTCAGCTTCGCTTTAAATCCTGCTTTGGGATGTAGATTCGCCGAGGAATCATGTAGACTCGCGTCTGGGTAGCTCGCGGCTAGGTAGGTTCGCTCTGGGACATCTGTCGCTTTCTCGAGGCCAACTGCCGTGGGCTGGTTACGAGAAGGATTACTTCTTCTCTCACACCGATCGAGGGAGATATTCTCCCCTCGCACGTTTCCAAGGGAGGATATTCCCTTTCTTCAAGGCGCCATGAGTGCCTTTATGAGGGAGACGTTTCTTCCTTTGCACGGTTCTGAGGGAAACCGTCCCTTTTCTCAAGGCGCAATAAATGCCTTGAATGCGCTCGTGCTTCCACGCTCGAGGCGGCAGCGCTCAAGCCATGGGGCCTATAAATAGGACACTTGAGGTCCTCTAAAGAGAAGTGATCTGCTCTTCCCCTCTTCTCTTGGTTTGAGAGAGATACTCAGATCTCTGAACTAGTGGGAATGCCCACTCTGGTCATTATCCGGCCAAGGACCGGTAAGTCTTGATCATTCAACGACTTCACCGATTTTAGGGAATTCATCTCCCTTAATTCAGCTTTAACAGCTGCTTCAGGGATTAGTTTCCCTTACTCTTCATCTTGCAATTGACTGGTCTGCAGAGAAGGATTTTGACATAGCTTCCCCAACGAAGCTATCATTCTGACTTGATCACAGAAAGATCATTGTATGTTAAGTCCGCTACATAGGCAGAACTTGGGACCTGGTATCTTCAAGGTTGAGCCAGTCTTGCCATATAGGTGAGGCTAAGACTGTGTCCCATAGGATCAGTCTGGCTTAGCCATATAGGCGAGGCTAGGATTTGGCGTTTGCTGAGCTAGCCCATCACTGCTGTGTGAGCGAGGCTTATCCTCTGCTTTAACTGAAATCGGATTGCTTTGCCCCAAAGAATTCAGCTTTAGCGCTTTTGCAGTGTCTTCTATGTTTGACTGCTAACTTGCTCCAATTTTGCATTGCAGTGAGCTATGTTCCCGATCTTGTGTCTTGATGAAAGAGACCGAAAAGTTGCCTTATGCTTTCCCGGTTGAAGCTTTACTTTTAAGCAGGAGGAACAACTTGGGGCAGCTGATGTGTGTCCCCGAGGCTGTTGGCAGTCGCTTATCCGTGATGATCCCTTTTGAGGCGAGGCTGGTGGTCGCTTATCTGAGATGATCCACTTCGGAAAAGCGGACGTCACCTGTAAGGTCGCGGATTTTCCCATTGCCAATTTCATCAAAGAAGATCCAACCTGCTGGTGGCGATCAGTCTTTCGCCAGTTTTGACCAAAGACGGTCCGATTTTCTGATGGCAAAACCTGTCATTATGCGAAAGATCACGGCCCTGTCCTGGTGGCACCATCGGTTCTGGTGGCACCTTCTATCATTATGTGAAGGATTATGGCCTTGTGCAGGAGGAAGGCCTTTCGTGTCCAGTTGGTCTGGCTTGAAAGCGGATAAAACCACTTGTATGTCTTTTGCGCAAATGATCTTGCTGAGCAACCGAATCTGTTGTACGAAACACAACCTTGATGTAATATCAATGTACCTTTGCTTTTAAATCAATAAAAGTTCATTTTCTGCTCATTTGATTTTTGCCTGCCGTCATTGAGAACGGGGCTGAACTTCGTGCGGAGTTAAGGACAAGGTCCTTTTTGAATGAGCTTCGCGCGAAACTGGCATGTCGGTGAACTGTGCTTTTAACGGGCTAAGGCAACCCTTTTGGTGAAGTCTTGATGAACTTGTGCGAAGTCCGCACTTTGACTCATGGCGAGGTTAACCCTTAGTTGCTGAAGCAGCGCTTCTCGGGAAGGCGCTTTAGGCGGCATTTCGAATTAATTTGAAACGACAGCCTATACTGTTTACAAGGCATCGTTTCAGGCGTTGATTGGCCTATAAAAGCCCGATCGGGCTGAGAAAGGGAAGATCTCTTTACTTGAAATTTTTAGAGACCTTTGACTCTTCTTCTTTCTTTTTCCTCTCCATTTAGAAAGTTTGAAAGCTTCCGTAGCTCTTCAATGGCGCCCAAAAGACGAGCGGGGAAAGAAGTGGCAACTTCTGCAGCGGAGGGTCCTTCTCCTCCTCCGGTCATCGAACGACCAATTGCTGGTAAGGGACTTCCCCTCTTGATTAGAGCCGATATTTGGCTATCTTTGGATGAATCCAGAATGATCAAGCATGATCTGTTATTGTTAGGGAATCCATTTCCCCGAATTTCCCTTATTTCTCGGACGGGGATCTAAGAACTGAACAGTTCTTCTTAAGCTTCCGTGCGAAGCTATCACTTGGGCTATTTTCGTCCTGTTGAACAACAGGATACGGATCTGTCCCTTCAATCGTGGTCGTAAAGGATTAATGACCATAATGCCCTTTTGACGAAGTTAGTCCTCGGGGCTGTACCGCCTTCTGCTTAAGCTTTCTCGACGCGAAGCTAACACTTGGACATTTCTGTGAAATGCGGACTTGACTGTGAGGCTAAGCTTTGTCGAAGCTATCGCCTTGCTAGCTTCGCTCAAAGGGTGAGGCTATGCCTTGGTGAAAATTATGTCTTTGTGTTCGCTTGGCTAGTGAACTAATCATAATTCCTTTTTTTTTTTTTGCTTCTGTAGTGCACTACACTCCTAGTCCCTTGAACAATCTGTTGGGATGACCAGCGGAGTTGATGGCAATATTAGCTTGCAATTTCAAGGGCAAGCTTCTCTGTTTAGTGAGCAGAGCTCTCTTGTTCGAGACACGCTTATTCATGGTGGTGACCAGCACACCACGAGGAATATTCTGACTACGGCTCCTCTTGAAGATGTTGACCGTCGGACTTATAGGAAGCCTGACTTCATGTTTGGGGATGCCGCGCCAGATCCTGATCACCAACTACAGGCCGGAGAAGGGCAATGGATCTTCCAGTTGGGTGATGAGAAATTTTACCTTCCATCCAACAGACGACATTTTTCTTTGTCTTCCTTCTAGTGTATGACGCAGGCTCGGAAGATGGCATGGGATGTGAGCCGAAATACCGACTCCGTCCACATAGGGAGATTGGCACTTCAGTCTCCTGGTTATGCAAGAGCGGGGCCTCCTCGTTGCATAATGGGCCTACACCCTGGAACGTGTCGCGAGAGCTCCCAGTGGGAGAAAATCCCGCAGTGGCGCTGACCTTTGGCAACCAATTCTGCAAGGTCAATGGAAACTACCCGACCACTGACTTCAGGACTCCAGGCTGGATTCACCCTCCGAAGACGTGGTGGGTGGATTTGACTACCTACATCCTTGCTCATTTCGAGGAGGATTTGGAGAGGCTGAACCTCTATGAGGCCGTCAGGGCGACCTGCCACGGCATTGAGATGAATGTGGCGTGCTTTACACCATCTTTGAATTATATTGCCCAGCTTCAGGGACTTTCTTTACCCCTGTCGGCGAGTTGGGCATGGCCCTGCATGAGATGTGGGAAATCTCTGCTTTACCTTTTGGGTCTCTCCCTTATGAAGAATACTTTCCGTGCAAGGCGGAGTTGGCTCTACTGGAGAAGCAGGATCCTGCCTTATTCGAGACTTATCGAGAGTTAATGTGCCACTTGCACATTTGTTCCGGCATCCATGGTGGCAGCAAGGGAACTTCCTGTAGCTTGAAGAGCTGGGGGAATTACTTGTTCCCGGATATGAGGAATGCTCCTGAAGCAGCACATTGCGGAGTTGCTGATGGGGATATCTTTGAACGGATGCAGATGCACCTTCAAAGGGATCTTGTCATAACTGAAGACGATGGTCCCCATGAGAAGGGTGATGTCCTTCGGAGCTTCCATCATCAGGCTCGTCAGCCTATGTCTCGGGAGGCACTGCTGGCCGGTTTCTTAACCGTCTAGCTGAAGAAATGCGTAGTGCCATCTTCTTCGGGTGACATCGTTCATCCGAATGTTTTGCTGCCCGTCGTTCGTTTGGTCCATGGTCGCCGTCTGGGTCTTCTCCCGGCCATGGTGTGCTGCATTCAAAGAGGCCTCCGTGCATTAATGGAGGCTTTTTGCAGGCCGCCGACGATGAAGTGTGGAAAGGGAGCCATTTTGCCTTGTGACGGACCCAATCCTAGGATAGGTCTGCCCTACACCTATCTGATGGCGTGGTTCGCCTTACATTGTCCTTCGCTGATTGGAGCTGGAGAAGACCCTCCGCAAGGTGTTCGAATGGCGCTCCTCCGCCAATTAGAAGGGCGTTCGTGGCTGAAGAAATACGTGGCTGAGGCCCGTAAATTGGTGCGTCGATATGACATTTACGGTCTCTTCCGCTATTTTCCCCGTATTCGGGGTGCAGGATACGACGAGGAGTTCTGAGATGCGGGGGAAGGGCGGTCTTCCCTAAGCCGGGGAGTTTTTGAGTGGCTGGTCAGCATCCGGCCCTCACACCTATTGTACAGAAGCGGGGATACTTGCTATTTGGAACCTTATGTCCCCAGCGGTTTGCTCGGCAGTTTGGGTACGACCAGCTATATGTGGGCAACCCCAATCCTGATTTGGCCTTCATGGGGAGTCTTATTGACGGGGCCCGTGCCTGGCGATTCTTTACTGCAGGCGGTACTAGGGCGCGACTGCCTACGCCGTTGAAGAGTCCCAATCTTCAAATGACCCTGTGCTTCTGCCAGTAGTACACAACTTCCAACTCCATACCCCTCGATTTCAAGGCCAACAGCTCTGGTGTGAAGTAATTTCTCAGTGGTTGAAACAGAAGGCTTCTGAGAAGAGGGGAGGCAAAAGGGTCCGCGTCCTGGGCATAGAGGAATTCGTCGCTGTTAATGACAGCGAGGCCTCAGATGCAGGAAGTCCTCGCTTCGAAGCGGGAGCGGGGGCTGAGACTTCTGCGACTGGCTCTGGTGTGATGGGGACCGTTGATTGAGATTGAAATAGAGTTCAGATTGTCTTAGTCTCAATGCGAATCCGCTGTAGCAAGGGCTTGAGCGGGTCGTGATCCTCAGGGAAGGATGCGATGCAAGCTTTTCGGCCGATTCCCTTGTATGCTTCAAGTAAGAAGAAAAAGATTAGATTTGTGATAAAAGTATGAGATTAAAAACGTGGTTTTGCTGATCTTCTACCACAACCCTATTGCAAATTAAAGAGCTTGATCTTCATCTTAAGATTAATATAATTCACCCTAGGTTATTACCACAATATCAAGAAAGAAAATTAATACACAATTCTAACTAAGTTACATAGATCAAAAAACCTAACTATGGTTCCTCCTAACATCTAGGTACAGCCTAATAGAAGACGAATCTCAACTTATGCTGTCCTAGTTCTTAAGTTGAAGTCATGAAAAGGTCCTTTTATCATATAACCTAGATTACGAATTTTAAGTATTTTTTTTTTTACCTTCTAGAATTAGTTGCCTTTAAACCTAGGGTTTCTAGTGATGTTCATTAATCGGATCAAGATTTAATTGCTTCTAGGGTGCTTCAAGAATCTCAGCAAACCACTAGGAAGATTAGTTCTTCATCATCATTTTTTTGCTTTTTCAATTATTTAATTTTTTTGGTTTTATCTAATGAGAAAGACTGCAAAAATAAAGAAAAAACGAAAACAAGAAGAGATCGAAGATTAAAACACGAGAGATTGCAAAAGAAATAAAATAATTGCAGAAATTTAACAGAGAACAAAAGAGTGACCTTTATTGATGAATCTCCGGTTACACAATTGTCTCCTTCTTCTCCACAAAGAACTTGAAATAAAAATTACAACTTTGAATAAAAAATGGCTAAAGCAAACCCTAATCGTCTCTGCATGCCCTCCCTGTTGCGAATGCTCTGACATTTATAGGGCAGAATGTAGAGGAGTCCCGGATAAACATCACCACAAAACCTGATACCCAACTCTATCCAGATTGCCGCGGATGCGCGGCTTTTGCCGCGCCTCCGCGGCAATATTGTGTCTCCTGGCCACGCGCTTTGGCGCGTGGCCTCTCCTGGTCCGTCAAAGTGGGCGTTTGCTACTGGAAGGTGGATCCTGGCCTTTTAATCTAGGTTTTCGAGATAACTTGGTAATCAAGTTACTCTTAATCCAGATTTCTTCAAATCTTCTCTCCACGAAATTCCTCTTTATCTTGGCTTTTTATCCTTATCCCGCAGGTGTTTAGGGTTTGATAGAAGTCTATCCAACCCTAATTTCTGATATTTGCAACTTTTAGCCCTTGTATTTGCATTTTGAATCTTTGTATTTGCGCTTCTTCACCTGGGCTTCAAACATGGGCTTGGATCTGGGCTTTTGGGCTCTTTAGGCTTTATTTATTGCTAACATAACAATTCGAGGCCTGCACATATTAAATAAAGAAATATTAATAAATGTGCATTAAAATATGAATAAATGTGCGAATGCGATGGTATATATGATGACAATTATGCATTTTTCACTACCTATCACACCCCCACACTTATCTTTTGCTCGTCCTCGAGTAAAAATCAAAAAGAAAGAGAAAAATCTAATCTAGCTAACTCACTTTCGTAGGAATCACGGTTGCACTTAGCATGTGCAACAAGCCGTTAAACCTCTAGGTTACCCTAGAGGACGAGTGTTGTCTCGTGAGGGTTTTCAGCGGATTGCACCCACAAAATCCATAAAAAGGAAAATATTTGAATTATATTTGAAGAGACTAAGTAGTCTATAAGTTTTAGGATCCTCATTTTTATTCATTCTTCAAACCTAGTCTTTATAAAGTCAATTGTTATTCATTTTAGGTAAGGATTAAAATTGAATTTCTAATATAGTCTTTTTCGTTACCAAAAGTCATACGCACCCTTGTGAATCTAGGAATTCCTTAACTTGGACTCTCATGCCTCTTTATTATTTTGTAACATCATCTAATTTTCTTTCGTGTAAGTATCAAGGCTTCTTGAGGCCCTCATACCTAACTAATTGACTATTAGATGTGTTAATATATATATATATATATATATATATATATATATATATATATTTTTTTTTTTTTGGCATGTATAACTCATCTAATTTTCTTTCGTATAAGTATCAAGGCTTCTTGAGGCCCTCATACCTAACTAATTGATTATTAGATGTGTTAATACATTTATTATATTTCTTAGTTTTCTTAGGCTTTCTAATCCACCCATGTAGCGAACTTAAAGTCGGTGACTCCCAAACCGGTTGGCTTTAGGGCACCAGGTGAGAAAACACCCCGCGGACTCAAATTCGAGTGAACTAGGCCCCAAAACTAAGGACTTTATTTTATTTACTCACCTTTAGGCATGAATACTTATGCTTCTTGAGGCACATGTATCAGCTTAATTGGTGATTTGTTTTTTTTTTTTTTTTTTTTTTTTTTTTTTATTATGAGGCACAAGGTCTTTGTCTTAGAATCCTAGATATGCATTTGGTATGCACATTTCATTAAGGTAAAAATCAAGACTAATTATTTATTCAATTTCTCTCCTATACCTAAAAATTAAACAATTTATTTATTTTGACCAAGTTTTTAGAAATCCTAATCATGATTTTCCTAATCCTTAAAACTAACTTAGATTTCTTTCAAAAAATAAGTCAAAATATTTCCTTTTTATAACATTTTTTTTTTTTTTTTAATATTTATTAGCAAATTTTTTTTTATGTTAAATTTTTTTTTTTTTTAAATTTAAATGTTAGAACAAATAAAGAGAAAATATTTTTTTTTTTTTTTTTTTTATCTTTTCTATGTTAGTAAACCCTCCCCCACACTTATCTCATGCATTGTCCTCAATGTATGAAATGCATGAATGCATGAAGAAAAATGTAAAGAGAGGCAAAGAATAATAGTATACCATAATATGTACAACACATGTATCACTCTCACCTAGAGCTGCTTAGGATTCATCCCTCTAGCTCGTTTCCCATCATTCCAATGGGTTCTCTTTATAAGGCACAATGGGGAGACCAACATTTTTGTTTAACTTTCTCTCCCCCAGTTTCATATGTCCACCTCCATTATTCAAAAATTCATCACACCCTTCAGTTGGAACTTCCTTGCCGAGAAATTCTAGCTCAGTTCCGTACATCTCCTCAAAACTTAAATCAACACTTTTTCCTGGAAGTGAATAATTAACCAACATCTCCTTAATCGGTGTATCTAAACATAGGAGTTCTTCTTCAAAGAGACTTTCGAAAGTTAAGTCAATCGGAGTTTCTTGAACTATATTCTCATGCGATATTTCAGTGCTTGGCTCTTTGAAGATACTTAGATCAAATCTTCGTTTTTAAATGGAACTTTAAAATTATAATCCTCAACATGTGTCATCTTATCACTCAAATCGCACTTATCCTCAAATAACTTGTCAAGAAATAGAGACTCATTTTCACTTTCTTTTTCACAAATGTTCTCGATGAAGTTCACCTCAAATGTTTGGTCTTTAATCTTACGAGATTGGTTTTCCAGGTTGAAGACATTGACCTCTTTAGTCATGTTTCCAAAAGTCAACCTCATGGATCCATTCCTACAATTTATGATCGCATTTGCAGTTGCAAGGAACGGACGCCCTAGGATAACGGGAGTTTGAGACCGAAGAGTGGATACAGGTTCGGTCTCCAGAACAACAAAATCTACTGGGTAGATAAACTCCCCAACTTGGACGAGCACATCGGTAATTTCTCCTTTGGGAATTTTTATGGATCGGTCAGCCAATTGGATTGTAACCTTAGTCGGACTAAGTTCGCCCAACCCAAGTTGTTGGTAAACTGAGAAGGGGAGTAAGTTGATACTTGCTCCCAAATCAAGAAGTGCATGCTTAATTGCAGTTTGACCTATTGTGCAAGAGATGGTGGGGCAACCAGGGTCCTTATACTTGACAGGGATCTGGTTAGACAATAGCTCACTAATGTTAGTGGCTAGAAAAACCTTCTTGGGCACATTAGTCTTTCTCTTCTTTGTGCACATGTCCTTAATAAACTTGGCATACTTAGGGACTTGTTGAATTGCATCAAGAAGAGGTATATTGATCTTAACTTGATTAAAAATCTCTCGTACCTTATCCATTTGTGCACATTGCTTATCTTTAAGCCTATTTGGGTAGGGTGCGATGGGCTTGTGCATATCTTCGGCTGACTTGTCTTTTTCGTGTTGTGGCATTAAGTTGGGATGGAGTGGGATCAGGCAAGCTGAATGCTTGTTTAGAACTTGATGGTGTTGATACTTGGTTAACAACTTGTTTCCCGACCGCAATGTATGAATCGCATTGCACTGACTCATATGATTCTCTTCAGCTAAGTGAGCTTGACTAGAGTTCCTAGGGTTTGGGAATGGTTGACTAGGTAGAGTACCCTTTTGCCTTTCTTGCTGATTCATTTGCATCTCTATCCTAGTCAAGACTTGAGCCAGCGTGTCATTGCTTTTAACGATAGTGTCCACCTTTCTTTCTAGATTGGAGAGCCTTGTTTCCATTTGTGAATATTGGAAAGAGGGTGGAGGATTTTGATAGGGCGGATTTTGGAAATTGTTGGAGAATTTGGGCCTAGTTTGATCATTGTTACTTTGGCCCCATGACAAATTGGGATGGTTTCTCCAACCGGGATTGTAGGTGGGCGAATATGGATTGTTGGCGGACAGATTGTTGGCGGGCCTTGTGAAGGCCGCACTCATATGTTCGGGCAGACTTTGGTGCGCGATGAAGACAGGACATTCCTCGAACACATGGTTCCTATCTTGACAATAAGTACAGCCCGCCGAAGATGTTGGGCTGACTTGGTTCACAGAGACTGGCTCCTTAGTTTCAAGAGCTTCTAGTCTACGCATAACAGCAGCTAACTTAGCATCTTGTGCTATGTTGGCCTCAATGGAATGAATACCTCCTTTTGAAGAAGTGGGATCATTAGTCCTAGATTTCTCAGGAGTAGGGTCCCACTGGATGGCTTTTCAGCTAAGTCCTCAAACAATGACCATCCTTCATTTTCATTCTTTTCCAGAAATCCTCCTTGACACATGGATTCTAACAATGTCTTAGTAGAATAATCTAATCCATCATATATGACTTGGCAAAGTCGCCATTTCTCTACCCCATGATGGGGACATTGGGCAAGGAGGTCCTTAAACCGCTCGAAGTATTTCCAAAAAGGCTCATTGGCTGTTTGCTTAAACTGTAGGATATTCTTCCTAATCAGTGCAGTCTTGTGAACGGGATAAAATTTCTTCAAGAAGGCCTTGACGAAACTGTCCCAAGTGTCTATAGAACCAACCTCTAGACTGTAGAGCCATTTCTTTGCTAAATCTTTCAAAGCAAAGGGGACAAACCTAAGCTTAATGGCATCTTTTCCCAACTTAGGCATATTTATCATTAAACATACTTCCTCAAATTCCCTTATGAAGAAGTATGCATCCTCTGATTCAAGTCCATGAAACTTAGGAAGGGTGTTGATATATTGTGGCTTAAGCTCAAATGGGTCAACACCTTCATTACTCAGTTTGATGCAAGAAGGAATAGAGGTTCTAAGGGGATAGAACCTATCTTGGAGAGATGGCGGTTGAGCCATGAGAGAGTCGGGTGGTGAACTAGTTCTAGTTAGCCTGGATGTAAGTGGGTCTCTCGACCAAGCGGGCATGCACAGTTAGCAACCAAAGTTCACCCAATCAACCAAAAAGAAAAACAAACAAAAATCCTATTCTAGGGTTATCCTTGACCTAGACGACTCCTAACTTTAGACTGTCCTTAGGAGGTCTATTGTCGACGTCAACCACGAGCTAATCGGCCAGTTCAGGGCAAGACCGGTGGGAGGTTTTCCGTCAGAGACGTTCCTTAATTAAATAACCACCGTTCTTCGGGCTTTCGGCCCTCAATCCCTTCGCTAGACACCGATTTGGCAAGGGTTAATTTCGAACAACTTTCCTTCTTCGGTCAATCTCCTATTGAGTCCGAGTTACCTTAGGGCCAACGTCTAGTCAAGTTTTAATTAGGGTTAGGGTTGTGAGTGTGACTGGTATGATTTGTGGGCCAAGGAAGGGTGATGAAATCCCCACCTTATCTTTGTTATGGGTTATGCCCTTAAGATGATTTAGTGTACGTGTAAAGCTGTAGAAAAGTAACACTCAAGAAAGCAGTAAACAAACAAGAGTGCTTCCTAATCTATATGCTATGCAGACGTACCTTGTCGCCAGCACTCTTCAACAGAATTAAAGAATTAAAAATAGACACGTGCCCTAAAATGCAAGAGTCTAAAAATATTTTTTATTTTTTTTTTCCAACAAATAGGTTAATGTTAATTATTAACAGTTGCAGTGTGATCACAGAGCAATAATATCACAGCAGAATTATAATTTTTTTGCACTGCAGAGCAACCTGCAGAAAATTCTGTCAGTAGTCAGCTACACTTGCCGCGGACCCGCGGCTTTTGCCGTGGAAACGCGGCAAAAGTGTAGGTCCAAGTGCTCTGCCTTCTAGGGCAGAGGCACTGGATAGCAATATGTGTCTTCTGCTACTTTGATTCTGCTTCCTGTTCTCTGTACCTGCAACAGAAGAGAAAGAATGATTAGAAAGAGAAATCGTGCCGTTCCTTCCCCGGCAACGGCGCCAAAATTTGATTGAGATTGAAATAGAGTTCAGATTGTCTTAGTCTCAATGCGAATCCGCTGTAGCAAGGGCTTGAGCGGGTCGTGATCCTCAGGGAAGGATGCGATGCAAGCTTTTCGGCCGATTCCCTTGTATGCTTCAAGTAAGAAGAAAAAGATTAGATTTGTGATAAAAGTATGAGATTAAAAACGTGGTTTTGCTGATCTTCTACCACAACCCTATTGCAAATTAAAGAGCTTGATCTTCATCTTAAGATTAATATAATTCACCCTAGGTTATTACCACAATATCAAGAAAGAAAATTAATACACAATTCTAACTAAGTTACATAGATCAAAAACCTAACTATGGTTCCTCCTAACATCTAGGTACAGCCTAATAGAAGACGAATCTCAACTTATGCTGTCCTAGTTCTTAAGTTGAAGTCATGAAAAGGTCCTTTTATCATATAACCTAGATTACGAATTTTAAGTATTTTTTTTTTACCTTCTAGAATTAGTTGCCTTTAAACCTAGGGTTTCTAGTGATGTTCATTAATCGGATCAAGATTTAATTGCTTCTAGGGTTGCTTCAAGAATCTCAGCAAACCACTAGGAAGATTAGTTCTTCATCATCATTTTTTTTGCTTTTTCAATTATTTAATTTTTTGGTTTTTATCTAATGAGAAAGACTGCAAAAATAAAGAAAAAACGAAAACAAGAAGAGATCGAAGATTAAAACACGAGAGATTGCAAAAGAAATAAAATAATTGCAGAAATTTAACAGAGAACAAAAGAGTGACCTTTATTGATGAATCTCCGGTTACACAATTGTCTCCTTCTTCTCCACAAAGAACTTGAAATAAAAATTACAACTTTGAATAAAAAATGGCTAAAGCAAACCCTAATCGTCTCTGCATGCCCCTCCCTGTTGCGAATGCTCTGACATTTATAGGGCAGAATGTAGAGGAGTCCCGGATAAACATCACCACAAAACCTGATACCCAACTCTATCCAGATTGCCGCGGATGCGCGGCTTTTGCCGCGCCTCCGCGGCAATATTGTGTCTCCTGGCCACGCGCTTTGGCGCGTGGCCTCTCCTGGTCCGTCAAAGTGGGCGTTTGCTACTGGAAGGTGGATCCTGGCCTTTTAATCTAGGTTTTCGAGATAACTTGGTAATCAAGTTACTCTTAATCCAGATTTCTTCAAATCTTCTCTCCACGAAATTCCTCTTTATCTTGGCTTTTTATCCTTATCCCGCAGGTGTTTAGGGTTTGATAGAAGTCTATCCAACCCTAATTTCTGATATTTGCAACTTTTAGCCCTTGTATTTGCATTTTGAATCTTTGTATTTGCGCTTCTTCACCTGGGCTTCAAACATGGGCTTGGATCTGGGCTTTGGGCTCTTTAGGCTTTATTTATTGCTAACATAACAATTCGAGGCCTGCACATATTAAATAAAGAAATATTAATAAATGTGCATTAAAATATGAATAAATGTGCGAATGCGATGGTATATATGATGACAATTATGCATTTTTCACTACCTATCAACCGTTCCCCTCATCGTGTAGAAGAAGTGGAGGAAGAGGATTCTGATGTCCACTTCAAAAGAAAGCGGGAGGGTAGATCTCGTAGGAAGTCATTGGCGAAGAAGCCCCGTCGCCAGGCTCCTACGGTTGTCGTAGAGGGTGAACCCTCAGCAGCGTTCCCTCCTGCTATCCCGTTAGTAACGGACCCGTCGGTTGCTGAACCGACTACCGGTGAATTTGCTCCGGATCTGGGTAAGATCAACTCCGTCCGTATAATAGGTCTTTTGTGTGTTCCAAATGACTTATTATCAATTCTTCTTGATTATAGGAGCTGAGGCGGCTGGAGAGCAAGGGGAACATTATGATCCCTTATTTACTTATGGAACTGAGGCTGGTTCTTTTGTCCACCCGGAGGAGTCCGGAGGTGATGCGGCCGACATTGGTCCCTCGGGCGCTAGGACTTCCAAAGGAAGCCCTGTCGCGTCGAGCTCTGTTGGATGGTCCACAGGAGATTCGGCGAGCGGGCCAGTCATTCGTGCTGATTCCGCCAAGAATTTTCCGATGGAGCCCATGGAGACTGATGCGGCTGCCGAGATGTTTGAGGCGACGTCATCTTATGGTACTGTCCTAACCTCTTGGCTTCTATTGCATGTTGTGTCCTGTCTAAACACAGTCTTGTTACAGGTGTTCGGCCTCAAGGTACATTAGCTTCAAGGGAACCGGCTGATCTTCCTGGGGAGTCCAGGGGAGATATGAGCACTTCGACCGCGGCGGATGCTGCTGTGTTGGATGCGCTATATGGCGACCTGCCCTCTTATCGGCCCCAGCCAGCCGAAGGACCAGGGGCTGAAGAAACGGCAGTTCCGGAGGTATCCTCACTCCCAACTATATCAACGAATGAGGTGCCGACAATTTTGCTAAGTGCAGAGCTGAGGGTGATTACCAGCCCTACCTCTCTAACCCTGGTGGTTGAACCTGCTGTTCAGGAGATGGTCACTAGTCCTACCTCCGCGGTGGCTAGTGTACTGATTTCCATGAAGACTCCGCCAAGATCACCAATGGCCTGTCTTACTGCTGTTAGTGTTCCTGTTGCTCCTTCCTTGGTGGTATCGACCGGGCTGGTGGACTTTTCTGAAGTTGCCCGTCTACCAGAGGTGGCCGAAGTTGAAAACGATTTTATAGGCGACATAGTCGATAGTTTTTACAAAGGCTTAGGGCGATGCATCGACCTGGTCTTGAAAGGTTCGACTATGCCATTCTCAACGTTAAAGGTGGTCCTCTCCCGCAGTATTGAAAGTATTCGGGACCTTGAAGGGTATCACCAGGCCACTGCCTTGGAACTCCTGGTCGATCAATTTGAGAGGGACGTAGAGGAATGGTGCCGTCTTAGCCGCTCAGACCTGGAGCCTTCGGTTAGTGAACGGTTTGCGCGCCTTGTCGCTCAAAAGCATGAGGCCCGTCTTGCCGCTCAAGAAGCCGCTGAGGCTATTTCCTCTGATTTGACATCTTTGGAAACAAGGCAAGCAGAGGTTGGAAATGCCATCGATGCCTCCACCAGTGCTCTTCTTGATGCTGAAGATAGGATTGCGAAGGCCAAGGAGATGATTAGGAAGGAGAACCTTCTCTTGTCCAAGGTTGAACCGGTGCGTCTTGAAGAAGCCGCGCGGCTTGAGCAGCTCAAGGCTCAAAGTGACGAACTCTCGCAACAGAGATTGTCGCAGAGGGCAACTTTGGCGGAGGTCGAAGCTCGTTTGGCTCAGGCAATGGATTTCGATGAGGCTGAGCTGAAGTTGCGGGCGCTTGCCCAGGCTGCTGATGACAGGAGGACGAGGCTGGCTTCCCTTGGAGAGTGGATCAGATCTTACAATGTACGACTGTAGGTCGTTGTACATGTGCCTTCATGTATCCCATCCTTTTGGAATCAATGAAAATTCTTTCTTTTGTTTTGACTTCCTATCGAGTCTCCAACTCGTTTCATTTGCTGAATTGTTGGTTCCAAATTGTATTGGTGCCATTTGAGAGAATAGTCCTTTGCTGGATTGAATGCTAAAACTTGGCAGCCTGTCAGTTCAGAGGTCGCGATGACATAACTGGTTGAGGAGCCACCAAGCTTCAAGGTGGTGATACTTGTCTTTTGTAGATGTCAACAAGTATCGAGACCTGTCTTTTGTAAATGTTAACAGGGCTCGGGGTTGAGACTTAGCTGTCTGCTGGTTAAGAGGTCGCAATGACATAACCGATTGAGACGCCACCAAGATCAAGGTTGGTGATACTTATCTTTTGTAAATGTCAATAACCATCAAGACCTGTCTTTTGTAAATGTCAATAGGGCTCGGGGTTGAGACTTAGCTGTCTGCTGGTTCAGAGGTCGCAATGACATAACCGATTGAGACGCCACCAAGCTCAAGGTTGGTGATACTTATCTTTTGTAAATGTCAATAAGCATCGAGACCTGTCATTTGTAAATGTCAACAGGCTCAGGGTTGAGACTTGTCTTTTGTAAATGTCAACAAGCTCGAAATTGAGACTTGGCTGTCTGCTGGTTCAGAGGTCGCAATGACAAAACCGAATGAGACGCCACCAAGCTCAAGGTTGGTGATACTTGTCTTTTGTAGATGTCTACAAGTATCGAGACCTGTCTTTTGTAAATGTCAACAGGCTCAGGGTTGAGACTTGTCTTTTATATATGTCAACAAGCTCGAAATTGAGACTTGGCTGTCTGCTGGTTCAGAGGTCGCAATGACATAACCGATTGAGACGCCACCAAGCTCAAGGTTGCAATGGAGTTCGGAAAAAGTCTCGTTTTCACGGGGAGAAACGAGGGAATCACTGTCATAGGTTTAATGTTAACGTAACAACAAAATGTATATATGGCCTTACCATTCTATGGATGAGAATTGGTAAGTGATTTTAGAGAGCTCGTTTTCACGAGAAGAAACAAGGGAATCACTGTCATAGGTTTAATGTTAACGTAACAGCGAAATTTATATGTGGTCTTACCACTCTATGGATGAGAATGGTAAGTGATTTTGGAGAGGGAATCAAATGGGAACTGGTCCCTTAGGATTTTTAGCAAATCCCCAGCTGTCAACGGGTTTGATATGCCTTTACCAACTACCATTTGAATTGGGCTAGCCATGCTATTCCCCTCAGCATGATGAGTTGTCGAGGATTTATGTTGGGCTTAAAGGCCAACATTTTCCTCTATCCTTAATCGTTAAGGATGTCGGATTATCTGGTTAATATATGCATAACCTCGATTCTCCTTCGGGACAGCCAATGCACGACCAGGTTCCTACTGGTTTACGGTTGTATTATCTCGCTTGGAGGAAGAGAAAGGCTCTCTTTGTGTGTACTTTGGACACGAAGATCTTGATCAGAGGTGTAGTGTTAACTTAATCATGAGAAGGATCCTTAATCAAGGATAATACTTCTTTAAGAACTTGCCATTGATCGGCATCATGAGTAGGTCGCCATCTGAAGTCATAAGGCGGTATGCTCCGTTTGAATAGACTGTTTCTATTACGAACAGTCCTTCCCATTTAGGCTGAAATTTGCCTTTGGTCTTGGGCGTCTAATCATCGGTCGTCTGACGGCTAAAACCAAGTCTCCTTTCTGGAAGACCCTCTGTTTGACCTTCTTATTGAAGGCCTTTGAGATTCGAGCTTGATATATCTCAATATGTTGCTGGGCTTGAAGTCGCTTCTCATCTAGGGCTTCGAGCTCTTGAAGACGTAACCGATCATTGTCTTCTGACGTGATCTTAGTGGTCAGAGCGACTCGCAATGATGGCATCTGGATTTCCAACGGGATGACTGCTTCGCACCCATATACCAGGGAAAAAGGCGTATTACTTGTCGGTGTTCGAACCGTGGTCCGGTAGGCCCAAAGACATTCGTCAAGCTTTTCGTCCCAATCTCGTTTGTTCGAGGAGACGAATTTCTTGAGTAGCTTGATGATCATCTTGTTGAATGCTTCCGCCAAGCCATTAGCGGCGGGATTATAGGCAGTTGAAGCCACATTCTGAATTCGGTATTTATCGCAGAACCGATAGAATACTTGGCTTATGAATTGAGGACCGTTGTCGTGGATGATCCGCCTAGGGACACCAAATCGATAGATGACATGGTGTTTGATGAAATTAACCACATTAGAGGTCTTGACTTCAGTTAATGGTATAGCCTCCGCCTACTTTGAAAAGTAGTCGGTTATTGCAAGGATGAACCGGTGACCTTTCGTCGAAGAGGGACTAATTGGCCCTATGACATCTACTCCCCATGCTTCAAATGGCCATGAAGTAACAGTTCGGTGGAGCAGCTCCGAAGGCTGGTGTATGAAGTCTGCATGAATCGACATGCTTTACACCTTCGTGCATATTGGATGGCATCGGCTATCATAGTTGGCCAATAATATCCCAGCCTATGCAACCTATCTTTAAGTTTAGGACCTGGCTGATGAGCTCCACAAGTGCCGTCGTGCGCTTCTTGGAGCGCTTCCTGTGCCTCTAAATGAGAAAGGCAACGGAGGAGAACACCGTCATATGAACGACGGTAAAGTGTCTTCAAAGTTGGATCATAGTAGAAACAGAGAGACCTTCGTCTGACGGATGCCGCTTCCTTCGGATCATCTGGAAGCAGACCGTGCAAAGCATAGTCAATGAGAGGAAAGCGCCAGTCTCTTGGTTCAAGATCCGTGGAGACATTATAGACTTCTCGAGTTCTTAGCATGTGCTTGGAGCATACAAGATGTCGAGTTGCGACTGTGAAGTGATACTCGGTGTCGGCTGGCAAGGCTAGTGTCGTTGCTAATGCAGTAAGAGAGTTCGCCTTGGTATTCTGAGATCGAGACATGTGCCCGATGTAGAAACCTTCAAATAGGTTGGCCAATTCAACGGCCGTGTGATAATAAGGCAGCAAGTCTTCGTGGCGAACTTCATATTCGCCTTTAACCTGATTGATGATCAGTTTTGAATCGCCGTAGGCTTCAAGGTAGCGTACCCCCATTCCATGGGCAAGCTGAAGACCAATGAGCAGGGCATTATATTCTGCTACATTGTTGGAGCACGATTCCGTCAGAGAAAATGCTCTAGGAAGGACATGATTCTGTGGGGAGATAAACACAACCCCCACTCCGGCAATAATCTTACCTTTAGGGCCCATTCGCGATGCTCCATCGAAGAACATCTGCCACACTTCCTCCTCTGAGGTTATATTGGAGTCGAAGACTTCATCTGGAATATCCTCATGAAGTTTTGAATGTTCCGGAACTGGATGAGCAGCCAAAAACTCTGCAAGGGCCTGACCTTTAACCGCCTTCTGAGGGGTAAAGATCATGTCGTATTGAGACAAAAGAAGTGCCCATTTAGCCAATCTTGAATTTAGTGATCCTGGCTTTGTCATAAGGAGACGCAATGGGTTCACTCTGGAGATGACATGTATGGTTTGGCCGACCAAATAATGTCGCGTCTTCTGAACAGCAAAGACGAGAGCTAAGCACTCTTTCTCGATAGGATTGTAGCGAGATTCTGCTCCTACGAGAGTCCTGCATAGATAATAAATGGCTTGCTCGTGACCATTATTGTCCTTTTGAGCAAGGAGGGCATCGAGAGAATAGTCCATAGCTTTTACATAAAGCAAGAATGGTTTCCCTGATGTAGGGGCCACTAAGACTGGAGGCTTTGTGAGGTACCTCTTGATGTCTTCATAAGCTTCCTGGCAAGCTTGATCCCATACGAAGGAAGCACCCTTTTTCATGAGTCGGGTGAACGGTTGACAGCGGCCTAAGAGATTTGCGATGAATCTTTTGATATAAGCCAGTTTACCTTGCAAGCCTCTAAGCTCTTTGAGATTCCTCGGTGGATGCATGCTCTGAATAGCTTTGACTTTGTCTGGGTCAAGATGAATCCCTTTTGATGTAACAATAAATCCAAGGAACTTGCCACTCGAAACTCCCAAGAAGGATTTTGTCGGATTCATTTTCAGTTGATGAGCCCGCATTATGTCGAACATCGTTCTCAAATCGCGGAGATGTTCATTCTTATTGCGGCTTTTGACAGCAATGTCGTCGACATAGCATTCCACCGTTTTTCGAAGATGATCGCGGAAGATTGTACTCATTGCCCGCTGATAGGTTGCTCCGGCGTTCTTTAGTCCGAAGGGCATTACGGTATAGCAGTATACCCCCAAGGGTGTTCGGAACGAAGTATGCTTCTCATCGTCGGGGTACATTTTAATCTGATTGTACCCTGAAAAGCCATCCATGAAAGACATTCTTTCGAATCCACAGGTATTGTCAATCAAGACATCGGTGATGGGCAGTGGGAATTCGTCTTTAGGACAAGTCGTATTGAGATCACGGTAGTCGATGCAGATCCGTATTTTCTCATTCTTCTTGAGGACGGGGACGATATTAGCAACCCAATCTGGATGCTGTTCTTCCCGAATGAAGCCACATGCAATGAGCTTATGGACTTCGGCCTCAATAGCCTCCATAATGTTAGGGCGAAACCGACGTTGTTGCTGGTTGACTGGATTGACGTCGGATTTGATGTTCAGACGGTGGACGGCTACTTGTAGATCAAGTCTGGGCATGTCTTCGTAGCTCCATGCGAAGACGTCTATATACTCCTTTATGAGTATTATCAATTCTTCCTTTTCTATAAGTGATAGGCTTTCACTTATAAAGATGGGCTTAGGGTAGTCTTGACTACCCAAGTTGACCTGCATCACCTTGTCTTCAGTAGGTGGTTCGCGCAATTCGAATCGCTTTTCCCATTGGAGGTCTAATTGTTGGGCCCATGGTTCCTCATCAGTAGCTTCTGCAGGCTCTAATTGACTGCTTGAAGTCATATTGACAGTGAGGTCTTCGAACATTCCTCCTACACTGATATCCAGTCCCACTCGGAGGATGAGGCCGAATGTGATGGAATTGATCCATCGTCCTTGGCTTGAACTGTTTTTGATGATGTGGGTGTAACATATCCCACCCCTTGCGTGTACTATCATAGTAATTTGCAGGCTTCCATTTAGGCACAAAGTTATGCATCAAACTGCGCCTTCCTTTTTCAAAATTCAGGCCTCCTCCATGCTTTAGGTCGTACCCCATTTTCTTCATAATATGGCGCGCTGGCCGCGCGTAATGAAAGAATTATGGAGTGTCTGAGTCTGAATTTGAATCTGCGGCCGTGGGTCCCCGTGATTGGGTTCTACCGAAGATTATCGGTAACTGATCTTCTTTGAATGGCGGGATCACTAAAACGGCTCCTTCTGTGGATTCCATGGGCGTACTGGACGCACTTGGCTTATGTAAAGGCATGTGTAGGGAGCTATCCGTAATGGATTCAAATAGCCCAACACTCGCAGGATAATCAAAAGAAATATTATCATTAATTACCCATTCACCTTCATCCTCTGAAGGAGTATTACATTGGGGATTATTGAGACATGCTATAATTGGTTCACCAATCAGAATGGCTGGCATGCCTGCTTCGGATTCTGAATCCGCCTCAATGCCACTTTCATCATCGTCCGGCAATGGTTCTTTAGGTGTCCCACCGGCTTCTTGATACAGGAGAGCGTCAGTGAAGTAATTTTCCACCCCTTTGAATGGTTGCTTCTCAGCAAAGACAGTTCGTACTATCGCATCATCTTTAACATATTTGAAGCATTGGTGGAGAGTAGAGGGTACGATCCAGTTGGCATGGATCCATGGCCGTCCCAATAGCAGGTTATATGATGTGTCAGCCTCAATGACACAGCATGTCACTTCTGACTTCAGGCTCCCGATTCTGCAACGGAGTCGAATTTTCCCCAGTGGATGACTGCTCCGGCGTTGAAACCGTATATTGTAGTAGTGGTTGCGGACAACCTGTACAGTGGTATGCCGAGGAAGTAAAGAAGCCTTTTAGGGATGATGCTGAGTGCGGACCCCGGATCGACTTGTATTCTTTCGATGCACGTTGAACCGATATATCAGGTGTAGTACAGAGGTCGATCGTGCTTGTTGTCTTTGAGAAGCATATCTTCCGCCGTGAATGTAATAGCGGGCACCCTGGATTGTGTATGATGACATTCTGGGCAAGGAGACTGAACGTCGTCATTAGGGATCTCAGGCATGCATGTCAGAAAGGATTCTGAATTGGCTAGCGCATCCCTGAGTGCTTCTCTTGTCTCTTTTGAGAGGCGAAGAAGCTCGTGTATAGTGATACGAGCTGGGATATTGGCCAGCTGAGCCAATATGTCAAACCGAAAGGGCGTATCAAACCCTTGGCCTCGTGGTTTCTTCAACACGTGGTCAAATCGTACCTCCTTAGGCCTCTCTTTTTCCTTGGTTGGGATTGGAGTGGATGCTGACATTGGTACCGACGTCGTTTGCCGTTGTATCTCGTCAGTAGACTTTTCATACTGCCTCAAGTATGATTTCCGGATCGGGTGCCCGTCTGTTGAGGCGTATCGGCTTGCGCCGTGCAAGCAAGCTTTTCCCCTTCTGAATCGCTGAGAGAAGCTGATGTAAGATTACCATCGTCTGGCAGGACGGAGATGACATTGCAAGATTTGCCCTTTAAGTTGGGCTCCTTCGAATCTCGATGTACTTCTTGGATGAGGTCCGGGTGTATCCAAATAACTTCTCCCGTCTCTAATGTTAGGGGAACGAGGCCCTTATTATCTTGAGTCATGGCTGGAGGGTGTCTGACTTCCAACAGTGGAGCGGGGGCTGGGTAGATCCCGTCGGGAACTGTGACCTTTTGGGTGCTGCCGAACTCAAGAGTCACCATATTGGCAGTGACTTTCTTCTGCTCCGTCTTCAATGTCAGAACCCCGGCATCGATCAGGGCTTGTATTCTGTCCTTGAGGACATAACACTTGTCAGTAGGATGGTGGATCATCCTGTGGTAGAGGCAGCATTTTGGGTCGTTTGTGCGCCCTATCTCATTGGGACGCCGAGCATCTGGCAGTTTCATTTTGTTCCCTTTGTGGAGCAGATGGAATACGTGACCACCTGATCGTCTTTGAAGGAGTACTGCTTTGGAGGGAACTTAGGCTCCTGATTGTTGAAGCCGCTCTTCTTGACCTTCGACTGCACATCTCCGGATAACTCCACAGACATAGTCTCTTTGCCTTTAGCTTGAGAAGATTGCGGTAGGTCGCTACGCCCTTTGTTGTTCATCCCCCACTTGCCTCTAGGGGTGGATGGTTCGAACTTTTTAGCCGACTTCTCGGCTATCTCTGCTTGTTCGACCAATTCCTTCCAAGTGTGGGCTTTGACAGCCCCCATGCGAACTTCCACTTGGTCTAAGAAGTTGTATCTGCATGTCTGTAAGAGCATGGGTAATGGCATCCCTGCTGGGCACATCAAGGATAAATTTCTGAACCGTTCAATGTAGTCATGGACAGATTCGCCCTTCCTCTGCACAGTGGAGAGGAGCTTGTCCATGGTCACTTCGGTATCGTCTTCATAGAAACGAGAGAGAAACCGAGTTTCCAGGTCGATCCAGGAGTTGATAGAGCCCGGGGGGAGACTTCGGAACCAGTCAAATGCCACCCCCTTTAAGGTGCCAATGAATAGCCTAGCCATGATGGCGTCATTGCTTATAACATTACCAGTCTGAGACCGGAAATAATAGACGTGCTGATTTGGCGAGCTCTTTCCGTCATAGGTATGCAACGTTGGTGGTTTGAACTTCGGTGGATATGGCACGAATCCCTCTCCAGCGGATAAGAACGGACTGCCCCTACCTTCTTTAATTCATCCCTCTGAGTTAGGGATGCGATTTGAGCTTGGAGGCCCTTAAGGACTTCGGCGTCTAAGGAAGAACCCTCCTTGTATTTCTCCGGCTTTGGCTGCTCATTGCTGAAGTGTTCCTCCTCATCGTGATTGCTCCCGACATCGTTGTCATTCCGATTGCTGAGGAGTCGAGCAAGCATCTGTTGAATATTATCCAAGGCTTCTTGCTGGATTCTGGAAGTTTGCTCCTGAGCTTCTAGGCGCCGACGAAGGTCGTCGTTGATGTTATCAGCCATATTGACTGATGCTCTGTCTTTTCGCACCGAGCTAACTGTCGCTGAAGAGGCGTACCCACTATCTTCATCTTCTTCGTCTGATGATTGGAGTGATCTCCTGGGCTGTGACGAGGCTAGGGCCATCGAGGAAGAAGGCTGCTCGTAACTGTAGGGTATCGCCACCCTGGATCTGGTGTTTCGGAAGACACCTTCTTCATGCACCAAGACTTCGCCTAAGCCTGGGCTGTAGTCTAGATCTGGGAAGCTACGGGTGTCGTCAGATGTTTGACTTCCTCCGCGTAACTCTCGTCCTCTCCCAGTCATGTTGATGGATGCGGAGGCTGGATCTCGTGAGGTGCTCCTTCTGCGATGCTTCATAGGGAGATGCACAGACAGCCGATCAAAGACTGATTGCCGGCATGGAAGAGTGGTGAGGATTCGTCGTGACCGGCAACGAGCTGAATGGATTGTCACCAGCTGGCATCCCCTTTGTTGACAACAGGGGGAAGTAGTTCGGAAAGACACCGACTTCCGCTTGTTCGCCGAGAATTCCCGCAAGTCAGGCCCATGGGAGCCTACATAATCCTGTGGAGAGGCCTTTCTAGAACGTACATAGGATGATGTTCCATTCCTCTTATCCCTGCAGAAGAGATTAGCACTGAATAGTACTTCAGTTCTAGCTTCGCTAACAGGTGCGAGCTTAATGTTTGATGAACTGGAGAGCGGAGCACGCTGCGGTGCTTTACCCGCTATGCCGCTGCAAAGGGGATTAGCCTTAGATAACACTTTGGTCTTAGCGTCGCGGCCATGGACCCAGTGAGTACGCTGTGGTACAGTAGCTTCGCTCATATGAACGAGGCTGGCATAAGGCATTGCTGCTCTTGAATTGGGTGGCGGTATGATTGCCATCGTGACTTTATGATTGGAGCAGACAGGCATCTTGCCTTTTTCTTCGCGAGAGAGGCGCGGTTTAGGCGTAGCTACACCTGAAGCTTCGGTCAGAGACTTCTGTTTAGGCCTCCACATTCGCTTTGGCAGAGGATACTTAGGTTCGCAAGGAACCTGATTAGCCACACGCGAGGCTGGAGGGTGTTGGCAGAATTTTGCTTCTGGTTTCTGTTCTGAAACCTTAGCCGTGGAAACCTTCCTATGCTTCCGTGCTCGAAGCATTGGGCCACCCCCAGAGAGGACTTCTTCAAATCTTCCTTTATCGAACTGGACAACCAAGTTCTTGAGAGTGCAGGACTCGGGCTGCGGGCGTGCTTCCCTGTTGTACCAAATAATCGCAGTAGGTTCGCAGAGAACCTTTTCTGTCTCCGCAGATACTTTCTTTGAAGATTTAGCCAGAGGGGCTCTGGCTGCACCGGCTTTTCTGAATTCAGAGTTAGACCCGAAGGTCTGTTCGTCGCATTGCGACACTTGATTCTCGGCGATGGAGAATACAGTCCCCAGCGGAGTCGCCATCTTGTTTTCCATATAATTTTGCAAAGGGGAAAACTTACAATAAAAAGAGTTTGAGGAGCTAAATTACAAGTATTCTTAAAAAGATTACAAGTAGATCTCCTCAGAGATTCTGGAGAAGTGTGCCGATAGGAGTCTGGTCAGCACGCGGCCACTTTCTCCCTTTGACGATGCGAGCGATGAGATTCCCTTCTCGTCTGGTTCCGGGAATCAGAGAATAGAAGGTTGGTAGAACCCTCTTGCTGCTTCTCAAAATCGCCTTCAATTAGGAATTCCTTCTCGCCTGGTTCCAGAGATTCCTTGAGAAGAAGGACGATGTTAGGGTATCAACACCCTGATTAGAGAAAGCAATTCTCTAAAAGATCTCTGAATTCGAGAGCGCACGGTGCGTTGTGAAGAAGCCTCTGCTTGTGGAGTCCTCTTCGCGTGTGTGGTCTTTTGAGAAAGAAAGAAGCCCTCTGATCCTCTTCGGAAAGCTCTCTCGATCGATTGATTGCTCTCTTGATCGATTGATTGCTCTCTTGATCGATTGATTGCTCTCTCCTTTTCCTTGTGCCCGTGGCGGGCTATTTATAGGGAGAACAAGGGTATAATTGTCCCTTGAAAATATAGAAACAGATTGAATCAAATCTGTTTAAATCTGGAAAGTAGCCTTGCTGCGAGGCTAAGATCAGCTTCTGCGAAACTAGAATTGGCAGGTCGGTTGATCTTCTTGATCCTTTCCATATCGTTGGAGGATTTCCCCTGATCTTCTTACTCGTTTTAGGAGAGTTAAGAGATTGTGGCAATCAACTGCCAAATTTGATCTCTGATTTGATCTTAATTGGATTTGATCTGATTGGATCCGATCTCATCCGGAGATTTGATTGGTCAAAGGTTAACCATAGCAGACCAACAACGGAGCTGCCCGCATTGAGCTCGTAGCGGAGCTAGAGGCAACTTCTGGCGAAGTCCAAAAGAAACCCTTTGACGGAGCTGGAAGTCCTCTGTGGCGAAGTTGCAAGTTAGCTTCCTGGCGAGGCTTTGAGTGGCTTCAAGGCGAAGTTGGATGATTTTAGCCTCTCAAGCGAGGCTATCCCTTTGGGCTCATGCGATGCTAAGTGTTAGCACCTTAGACCTGCTGAGGTCTGTTTAGAAACAATCCGAGTTCACTGTCTGCTTGCTGGATCAGTGGAGTCCAAGTTGCTTCCTTGTCCCTCGGAGATGGGTGAAAACTGGTCTTCAGCTCGTCTGTCACTTGTCTTTTGTAAATGTCAACAAGTTTAGACATTGTTCGGACCAATAAGAATCTTGTCTTTTTTAAGTGTCAACAGATACCAGCCTGTAGCCCGATTTGACCATTCTGGTAGTTTGATTTGACCGATTTCAGTTTCAAACATTGTTTTCTAATATTTTAGATTTTTCATGATTTCTAGAATTTTTAAAATTTTTCTGCAAAATCCCCAAAACTGGTGTCGGTCGGCATCGCTGACTGATTCTCAGATTTTTAGTTTTCAAGTGGGATTGAATTTCAAAAACAGCTTTCACGGTACTTCTTAGAATTTCATTTTCTATTTATAAACATTTTTTTAGATTTTTCTAAATTTATCAAAATTTCACTGATTCTGGCATCGGCCGGTATCGCCAGAAGATTTCAGGATTTTTAATTTAAAAACTGCATTGAATTTCTCAAATATGATTTCACCAAGTATCTTAAAATAATATTTTCTTTTTGAGAATTTTTGGAACGTTTCTGAAACAGTCAAATTTCGCCCTATTAAAATAATAATATTATTTACCGACAATTTCTTTTCTTACTTTTTCCTTCTCTGTTTCCCTACCTTGTACTTCCAGAAATTATAATAAATAAATTATTTAATAATAAAATTTTTATACTATTTTATTTTCTTTTTCTTATTTTTTTATTTCCTTTCTTTTCTTTTCTTTCTTTTCTCTCTCCCCCCTTGACTTCCCCCCAATACCCTGCGTTCCCTCTTCCACAGCGGACTGTAGCAGCAACCAGAGGCATGATAGGCTGCTGCTGCAGTCCCCCTCCTCCCCCCATCACCCCATTCATCATATCATTTTTCTTTTTCTTTCTCCTTCTCCATTTAAACCTTCTCTCTTCCTTTCTTTCTATTTCATTTTCCTCCCAACACTTCAACAAAACTAAACCCACCTCCTCCAAATCCACCGTCGCCTCCACCATCACCGCCACCACAGCCGGCCGCCCTAGGCCGGCCACCCACTCCCCCATAACCCCTCTCCACTCCACCACCTTCTTCAACCTCCATCAACCACCAACCACCACCAATTTCATCATAACCCACCACCTCTCCTCCCTTCCTCCTCCAAAATTCACCACCACCTCCACCAAATTCACCACTCCAACCACCCATCATCACCTCCTCCTCCTCCTCTAACTCCCCACCACCTCCAACCATCACCACAACCTCCATAACCACCACCACCACCATCTACCACAACCACCACCAAACACCAACAACAACAACCAACTTTAAAATCCCCCACCACTCCTCCCCACTCCTCCCCTAGGGCGCGCGCCGCCCGTCCCCTCCCGCCGCCGGTGGCCGGCTGGCCACCCCCTCCTCCCCTCCTTTTCTTTTTTCCTTTCTTCTTTCTTTCTTCTTTCTCTCTTTCATTCTTTATTTCTTTCTTTTTATTCTTTCCCTAAATAAACTCACTTTTCCTATATTCCCTAAATACCCCCCATCTCATTCTCAAATTACTACCCTATATTTACAATCATACCCCTCCCTTTTTAATTCCTATTCCTTTTCTAAAAATACCCTATTTTCTATCTCTTTCTCTCTCCCCCTCTCCTTCCTACAACTTTCTCTCTCCTCTCTCTCTCCTCTCTCATTCCTCTCTAATATTTGTAATATAATATATATATATATGTATATATTTTAATATATTTATGGGCTAATAACATGATGGCGCGTGTTAGTGGACACCCCGGACTTTTCTCGGTATTGCGTACCGGATTTTAGGCGAGTGTTTATTTTATGCTTAACAACTACCACTCAAATGTTTATAGCATGTTAATTAATATGGGAACATCTTGTTACTAACGTAATGTTTAATACCTTACTTGCTACTGTAATTTTTAGCACACGATACCCCGTTACACAAGTTAATATATGTTGTCGTACTAAGTATTTACACCGACACTTGGCATGTTACACTTCATATATGATTTATGACACCGACACTCGGTATTTACACTAGTACTCGGTATTTACACTGGCACTTGATATTTGAAACCTATCCCACGGCACTTGATATTTAGACACCGGTACTTGATATATGCCATACTTGAATCCTGATCCTAACACCCGGTATATGACATGCTTTCATGTGGTACAAGTACATTGACTTGACATTGTGACTCTTGACCAGACACTACCACTCTTGATACCTATATTATATGACAAATTCATGACTATCACTTTTACGGGGACTTGGCATGATTATTATATTATTACCAGATATTTAGTACTCCTGAACTCCTGTACTCCTGAACTCCTGTATGCTTGAAACCCTAAAATAGGGAGGCTCCTGACATTACTCCTGATATTATACTCTTGTTGACCCCCGTAATAGGATAGTCATGGATATTTGACTTTTGTGAATACCCTGTGGACATTACTATTTAACGCTCTGTTATATTTAAACAACTTATATTGGGACGGGAGAAATTGATGGGTATTGATATAGCTTCTATGTTTATGGTGGCCACACATATGTTGTACAACTATTCCTGTTGGATTCGACCTGGTGGCCACCAGGCGTTTCCGAGGGGTATACTGGCACCCCTACCCCTTGCTTGCCTGCCGGGTGTGCTATAATCCCCTGGGTATATCCTGTGGGGAACGGTGACACTCTATTCCTGTTCGGGCGTATACTAAGACCTTCGGGCATATAGTAAGTCCCAGTGCCTAGCGGTACGTTCCGGCTCAATACCGGATACTCCTGTACCGTTGTCCCGGGCATGCACGGGGCCCATTCTAAACATGGTTCGTCGTTCCCCATCAATTTCCAATAACCAACCTCGCTCGACTTGTATGCGAAAGTATATGGCACGGTCATATACCAAAACATACAAATTGAACGAGTCTTAATAATAACTTGATAATTGACTTCATGCTACATGAATTTTAGTGTTATTTTCATACTTGCTATTTATTATAGTTACTCCATTCTTGCTAATTTGATTACATGACATTTGACCTGCTACACTTGCTTTTATTTCATGCCACATAAAATTTAATGTTATTTTCATATTTCACTATTTATTGTGGTCATTCCATGGTTATTGATTTGGGTACATTATACTTGACATGATGCACTTGCTATTACTTGTACTTACTATTTGGGTTCTTCTTGCACTCGCTGGGTTGCCCACTAACGACCCTGGATTTGTATGTGTAGATTTAGCAGCTTGGACTGAGGTGGACCCATCAGCTGAGAACCAGGCCTACTTCGAGGAGCAGGTGGATCAGCCGTAGCTTCATCCTGTCTTTCCCCGCTCGTGAGGTTCCCTCTTCCAGCTCGTGAGTATTTATCTTTTGTATCCTGTACCGTCTACTTTTGTACTACCTGGTGATGTAATATTTATGTAATATTATGTCACAATCTACGATGATTGAGTACTTGTACTATTTTGTGTTGGAATGTATAACACCCGTATTTCCGTACTCTGATCCATGTATTGTGTTGTATTGATGCTTAACGTACATACGTGATGGTACCATCGCTCTGCGTATGTACGTCGCAGTGGCGTCCCCGTACCCACCAGATCGGGGTGCCACAGGTTGGTATCAGAGCCTAGGCTCTCACACCTTAAGTACAACCGGTCTGCAAATTAATATTGGGTTAATTTGCGACTGAGTCACACGAGTCTTTACTATACATTCCAATTATAAGTACGAAGTTATCTATTCTTTCCTTGAAATCTATCCTTGATTTCTGAAATCTCATAACTCTGTCACCTTTTCAGTCGGCTCGAATATGGAGAGACGGGGTCACGTACGGTCCCGGCACTTCCCGTGAAGGTCCGTACGGGGAGAACGACATGATGAGGATACTCCAGGGGATGATGAATAGCCAGCGGTAGCAGATAGAGCTCTTGCGACAAGGATTGCTTACTGTACCCCGGGAGCAGAGGCCGGGTACTATATCAGATTTCAGGAGGTTGCAGCCGGCAGAATTTTCGGGCACGGAGAAGCCCCTGGATGCAGAGCAGTGGTTGATCGACATGACTGATCTTCTGAAGGTGGCCAGAATTTCTGGTGAGAACCAGGTAGAAGTGGCCAAGATCCAGCTGAAGGATGTGGCAAGGACCTGGTGGCTAGCCGAAGAGGCGAGGCTGGAGAAGCCTATCTCTTGGGACCAGTTCTCGAAGGGCTTCTATGAGAGATTTTTCCCTGCAACTGCTCAGAAGGAGATGGAGGAGCAGTTTATCAAGCTGCAGCAGTGGAATCGATCGGTGGATGAGTATGCTGCTGAATTCCTGAGACTTAGTAGATTTTCACCGAATATGGTTGTAATACCCCGTTCCTGGAATACGTACTTAGTTACGTATTCAGATTTTCGATCGTATTTTTTCGATTTGTTTCCTGTATTTATTCTGTATCATGAATTCCTTACACGATTAGTTTATATTGGATTTGGATTCGTGGACTCGGATTCAGCCCTAGTCTGAGCCGAGGGCCCGATCATAGCATATTCTTCGACTTGGTATTTCTGACGTGTAGAATTGACCGATTTCAATTTTAAATATTGTTTTTCAATATATTAGATTTTCTGTGATTTTCTGGATTTTTCTGGAATTAAATTGAATTTCTTCAAAACCGGTGTCGGCCAGTACCGCTGACCGATTCCCGAATTTTTAGTTCTCAAACAGTTTAGAATTTTATGATGGTTCTTTAGACTTTATTTCTTGGAATCATATTTTCTGTCTATATTCTTTTTCTGAGAATTTTATGATTTTATGGAAATTCTTTCGGAGTCGGTAAATCACTGATTCCGGGATTTTTAATTTTAAAACTATAAAGTATTTCTTCGAACAGATTTCACTATTGGTCTTTATATATTATTCTTGATTTTTGGTAAAATTTCCAGATCATTCCGAGATACTTGAATTTCGGGCTTTTTTCCAATTTTTGCAATTCCTATTTCCACCTAAATTGCCACCTCATTTCCCACTCACCCTTCACCTAACCCCACTCATTCTCTCTCCTTCCCATAGCCGGCCAAGTGGCCACCCTAGGGACACCTCACCCCTCCCCTTTCACACAAAGCCCCCTTGCATTTATCCTATTTCCATCTCCTTCACAAAATCCCCATCATATTTATACTTTCCTAATTGCAAATTTCTCTTTTCTTCCTCCACTTCATCAAGAGAAGAACTCTCTCACAAAATCCTCTCATCTCCTACACCAAAACCCTAGCTTCAAGGATCCATCTCAAGACTTCAAGAACCCATCTAGGGCTTCATCACAAGGGCTTCATCTCCAACCACCAACCCCAAGGCAACACCAAGATCTACTCCTTCAACCCTAGCTTCAACAACAATTCATGGATTGAAGCCATCATCTTCTTCATCTTGGATCAAGCCCCAATCCAACCTATCCAGGTGAGTACCTTACTCACCAAGACCTAGATAGCTCTCTATTTTCTTGTGATGTGAACTCTTGAACACTTGCACCATAAAAATCCCATTTTTAGGTTATCAAACTAAAGATCCAACCTTTCCATGTAAATATCTCTACTCACCAAGGCTAGTCCATCCCTTGTGTACTTGTGTTGGTAGATCAGGCCCCCTAATGTCATAAAAATCCCATCTTTAGACTATTAGAGACAAACCCATAAAAATCTGATTTTTTTAACTTAACAACAGCAGATTTCCGAGGATCGGTCGACCGACAGTCGACCGATCACTCGACCGATGTGCACAACGTGCACAGTTTTGAGCTGGCGGTCGACCGGCAGTCGACCGATGACTCGACCGACTTAGGAATTAGGTGTAGACCAGTCGACCGGCAGTCGACCGGCCAAAACCTGGAGCTCACGGCATCTGACCGGTCGACCGGCAGTCGACCGGGAGTCGACCGTTAGTTATGTCCCCAGTCGACCGGCAGTCGACCGGAGGTCGACCGACAGTCTGATTCTGGGCCAGAATTTCTGACTCTTTCCATTTCTAATTTCGATATACCCTGGCACATGTATGGTATGTTAGTCTTGTTTATGCTTCATATTTGTACCGCTTGACATGTTACATGATGGATCTTACACTTGGTTCATGTGAATGTACCTTGTACTTAATAACCTATTACTTGTAGTACATTACCTCTAGTCACCTCATCTTGTCATGCAATTGCTTGTTCCATTCTTGTACTTGTACCTTGCCGTGTTATTATTGTTTCCTTATTCTATAGCATGCGTGGCAGACCCTCCGAGGTCGTTGAACCCTAGGATGCATCTATGTTCCACTTGTCTTACCTTATCACAGCTTTGTCAATTATCTATTTTCCTTTTAACACATGTATATCACACGACACCTAATATGTAATCACTTGACCCACTGATATGCCACCACCTTGTTAGACCCTATGTTATGTCATGGTTGACCCGGCCATTATATATTTATTGTTACGTTTTATTGTTTGTTATATATCACCACTTTATCACGCTATCTCCTAAACCAAGCATGATACACCTGACTTCATGATTATCTTGTTTACGGGAACCCTGCCTTGTTTTATGGAACTAAGTGCCACACCATACTCGGTGGGGGCCACCTCTAGAATCCACTCCCTCAGAACAAAGTGCCACATGGAACAAAGTGCCACACCACACGGTGGGGGCCACCTCTTGAATCCATGGGGGCCACCTCTTGAATCTGTAGGGCTATTACTGTTATGTTCATTTTCCCGTAAACTGATAATCCTTAATAAGCTACAACTTGTATGGGGTATGGGTGGAAGTGATGGATGCCGGAATGATACCTTGCTTATAGTAGGTGGGCGGAATATGGAGATTACTGTTAGTGGGACTTTGGGCCCACACTATATGACTGTTAGGGGACTTTGGGCCTCCAAACCGGTTCCAGGTGTATGGAAACTACTATAAGAAGTGATATCAGTTCTCCATCTACTTCCGATAACGACCCTCGACTTTTTATATATGGATGTATGTGAGTTGGGATCGATACCGAGACACATACCTAGATATATGGGTTAGACGAGTAATAATAATAATTGATGTCAGTTATGATTCCCGATATAGTTACTGTTATGTGTACCTGTTATGTTATGACTCCCGTTCTACTTGCCGTGATTCCAGTGATGATTCCGGTTATTGGCTTATGTCTTTCTCGTTATGATTATCACATGATTTGCAACTTTGATTCTATATGCTTGGATTACTGTGGCATGAGATAGAGGTATATAGATGAGGGTTTCCTTGTTTGGATTATTCCTTCGATGTACTAGTCTCATGGGACAGTGACTTAAGCGTATATAATCACTTTTACTTATAATCAGTTTTACCCGTATTTCCTGTTCTATGATTCTGTTATATCTGCTCTTATATACTATTCTTGCGTTCTGACACTATTCATGTCTCTTAGCCACTTGGCAGTAGTTCATTTATTGTTATATGTCTTGACCCCTTGGATTTGCACATTCAGATTCCGAAGCTGGATCGAAGTGGAGTTGTCCATCGTAGATCGAGCCATCCTTAGCGGGCAGGCATCCCAGCTCCAGTTCCTTGTGCCTGACCTCTTTTGACTCACGGGATCTCCATCCTACTCGTGAGCTCTTTTGTACTTTTGCTGTACATCTTACTTTTGGGACTTGGTTGTGATAACTGATACATGTAATATGAAATGTTTATCATATACTGTGATGACTTTGTATTGTACCTTTATGTTGGCATATATGTGTGTATACCACGCTTTGTGTTGCACTCTGATCATTTCTTGTTGTACCTTTGCTTAGCGTATATGTGTGGGTGCATTTTCGGACCTACGCATATACGTCGCAGTGACGTCCCCGTATCCGTGGAATCGGGGCGTTACAGGTTGGTATCAGAGCTTAGGCTCTTACCCCTATAGTACAGACAAGCTGCAAATTCCTGTAATTTGCTAATGCCAACTACAACGTACAAAGTTATCTAGTCCTTCTTGATTCTACATTTGGTCCTTCTTGATTCTTTCCTTCATATCCTGAAGTCCTTCCATTCCATGTTCCAGCTCCTTCCGGTCTATCCATACCTCGTATCGATGGAGAGGAGATCGGGTCGCAGCAACTCCAGATCAGCATCGAATGGAGCAGCGGGAGAGAATGTGGATATATTGAGGGTTATCCAGATGATGATGGAGAACCAGCAGCAGCAGACCGAGCTTCTCCGGCAAGAGATAGCAGCACCTAAAGAACAGAGGCCGGGGAACATATCAGACTTCAGGAGGCTGCAGCCAGCCATATTCACGGGTGGAGAGAAACCCTTGGAGGCCGAGCAATGGCTGACGGACACATCGGACTTGTTGAATGCAGCCCGTGTCCCAGAGGAAAACCAAGTGGAAGTTGCCAAGATCCAGTTAAAAGATATAGCCAGGACTGGTGGCTAGCAGAGGAGGCCAGATTGGAGAAGCCTGTCACTTGGGACACCTTCTCCAAGAGTTTTTACAGCAGATTCTTCCCTGTCACAGCTCAGAAGGACATGGAAGAGCAATTCATCAGGCTTCGGCAGGGGAGTAAGTCCGTGGATGAGTATGCCGCGGAGTTTCTCAGGTTGAGCCGCTTTGCCCCGTACATGGTGACGGATGAGGAGAAGCGGGCAGGCAGGTTTCAGCAGGGCCTACAGATGGATATACAGGTCCTCTTGATGCCCCAGCAGCTGAAGACATATTCTGAGGTTCTTACCATAGCTCGAGAAGTAGAGCGTGGACTGGAGAAGAAGAAGGAGAATCAGATGAAGAGCCAAGCCAAGAAGAGGCCTCTTGAGTTGATGGATGAGGAGGATGCAGATAGGGCAACCCAGGGCCTGATGATGAAGAGACCATTCCAGACCCCTCTTCCTCAGATCACATGCAATTTCTGCCACAGGCCCGGACATTACAGGAGAGATTGTCGGGTAGCCAATGGATTATGTTTGGCATGTGGGCAAGAGGTCATGCACTAAGGGATTGCCGGTACAGGAAGTTTGAGCATACGGCACCAGACAGACCAGCTCTTCCAGCTCCAGCGCATCCGGCCCAGCACTTCCAGCACCGCCATTGAGGAGAAACCCAGAGCCCGTTGACCGGAGAGCTCCATTTCCACCCCAACGGTATGATCGTCAGCAGAGAGGGATGAGGCCTAGAGCAGATCAGGGTAGAGGCCAAGTTCACGTCATGGCAGCAGAGGCTTCAGGTGTTGCAGCAGAGTGGGAAGATCAGTATCCAGATCAGGAGCCTTAGGATTTCTTGGTAACCACTACCCCATTTCTTGTATTTGAGTTGATTTTCATTCTAAGTATTTTTCCTTGTCATTCTTTCCTTGATCATCCTAGTTCTTCCTGTGTTTATCTTATCCCCTGTTTTAGTTTTATGATGCCTTTATTCGTGCCTTCGTCCTCTTGTATTCAATTTGCCTCCTTAACGAAATTGCGAGGACGCAATTTTTTGTAAGGTGGGTAGATTGTAATACCCCGTTCCTGGAATACGTACTTAGTTACGTATTCAGATTTTCGATCGTATTTTTTCGATTTGTTTCCTGTATTTATTCTGTATCATGAATTCCTTACACGATTAGTTTATATTGGATTTGGATTCGTGGACTCGGATTCAGCCCTAGTCTGAGCCGAGGGCCCGATCATAGCATATTCTTCGACTTGGTATTTCTGACGTGTAGAATTGACCGATTTCAATTTTAAATATTGTTTTTCAATATATTAGATTTTCTGTGATTTTCTGGATTTTTCTGGAATTAAATTGAATTTCTTCAAAACCGGTGTCGGCCAGTACCGCTGACCGATTCCCGAATTTTTAGTTCTCAAACAGTTTAGAATTCATGATGGTTCTTTAGACTTTATTTCTTGGAATCATATTTCTGTCTATATTCTTTTTCTGAGAATTTTATGATTTTATGGAAATTCTTTCGGAGTCGGTAAATCACTGATCCGGGATTTTTAATTTTAAAACTATAAAGTATTTCTTCGAACAGATTTCACTATGGTCTTTATATATTATTCTTGATTTTGGTAAAATTTCCAGATCATTCCGAGATACTTGAATTTCGGGCTTTTTTCCAATTTTTGCAATTCCTATTCCACCTAAATTGCCACCTCATTTCCCACTCACCCTTCACCTAACCCCACTCATTCTCCTCCTTCCCATAGCCGGCCAAGTGGCCACCCTAGGACACCTCACCCCTCCCTTTCACACAAAGCCCCCTTGCATTTATCCTATTCCATCTCCTTCACAAAATCCCCATCATATTTATACTTTCCTAATTGCAAATTTCTCTTTTCTTCCTCCACTTCATCAAGAGAAGAACTCTCTCACAAAATCCTCTCATCTCCTACACCAAAACCCTAGCTTCAAGGATCCATCTCAAGACTTCAAGAACCCATCTAGGGCTTCATCACAAGGGTCATCTCCAACCACCAACCCCAAGGCAACACCAAGATCTACTCCTTCAACCCTAGCTTCAACAACAATTCATGGATTGAAGCCATCATCTTCTTCATCTTGGATCAAGCCCCAATCAACCTATCCAGGTGAGTACCTTACTCACCAAGACCTAGATAGCTCTCTATTTCTTGTGATGTGAACTCTTGAACACTTGCACCATAAAAATCCCATTTTAGGTTATCAAACTAAAGATCCAACCTTTCCATGTAAATATCTCTACTCACCAAGGCTAGTCCATCCCTTGTGTACTTGTGGGTAGATCAGGCCCCCTAATGTCATAAAAAATCCCATCTTTAGACTATTAGAGACAACCCCATAAAAATCTGATTTTTTTAACTTAACAACAGCAGATTTCCGAGGATCGGTCGACCGACAGTCGACCGATCACTCGACCGATGTGCACACGTGCACAGTTTTGAGCTGGCGGTCGACCGGCAGTCGACCGATGACTCGACCGACTTAGGAATTAGGTGTGGACCAGTCGACCGGCAGTCGACCGGCCAAAACCTGGAGCTCACGGCATCTGACCGGTCGACCGGCAGTCGACCGGGAGTCGACCGTTAGTTATGTCCCCAGTCGACCGACAGTCGACCGGAGGTCGACCGACAGTCTGATTCTGGGCCAGAATTTCTGACTCTTTCCATTTCTAATTTCGATATTACCCTGGCACATGTATGGTATGTTAGTCTTTTATGCTTCATATTTGTACCGCTTGACATGTTACATGATGGATCTTACACTTGGTTCATGTGAATGTACCTTGTACTTAATAACCTATTACTTGTAGTACATTACCTCTAGTCACCTCATCTTGTCATGCAATTGCTTGTTCCATTCTTGTACTTGTACCTTGCCGTGTTATTATTGTTTCCTTATTCTATAGCATGCGTGGCAGACCCTCCGAGGTCGTTGAACCTAGGATGCATCTATGTTCCACTTGTCTTACCTTATCACAGCTTTGTCAATTATCTATTTTCCTTTTAACACATGTATATCACACGACACCTAATATGTAATCACTTGACCCACTGATATGCCACCACCTTGTTAGACCCTATTGTTATGTCATGGTTGACCCGGCCATTTTATATTTATTGTTACGTTTTATTGTTTGTTATATATCACCACTTTATCACGCTATCTCCTAAACCAAGCATGATACACCTGACTTCATGATTATCTTGTTTACGGGAACCCTGCCTTGTTTTATGGAACTAAGTGCCACACCATACTCGGTGGGGGCCACCTCTAGAATCCACTCCCTCAGAACAAAGTGCCACATGGAACAAAGTGCCACACCACACGGTGGGGGCACCTCTTGAATCCATGGGGGCCACCTCTTGAATCTGTAGGGCTATTACTGTTATGTTCATTTTCCGTAAACTGATAATCCTTAATAAGCTACAACTTGTATGGGGTATGGGTGGAAGTGATGGATGCCGGAATGATACCTTGCTTATAGTAGGTGGGCGGAATATGGAGATTACTGTTAGTGGGACTTTGGGCCCACACTATATGACTGTTAGGGGGACTTTGGGCCTCCAAACCGGTTCCAGGTGTATGGAAACTACTATAAGAAGTGATATCAGTTCTCCATCTACTTCCGATAACGACCCTCGACTTTCTTATATATGGATGTATGTGAGTTGGGATCGATACCGAGACACATACCTAGATATATGGGTTAGACGAGTAATAATAATAATTGATGTCAGTTATGATTCCCGATATAGTTACTGTTATGTGTACCTGTTATGTTATGACTCCCGTTCTACTTGCCGTGATTCCAGTGATGATTCCGGTTATTGGCTTATGTCTTTCTCGTTATGATTATCACATGATTTGCAACTTTGATTCTATATGCTTGGATTACTGTGGCATGAGATAGAGGTATATAGATGAGGGTTTCCTTGTTTGGATTATTCCTTCGATGTACTAGTCTCATGGGACAGTGACTTAAGCGTATATAATCACTTTTACTTATAATCAGTTTTACCCGTATTTCCTGTTCTATGATTCTGTTATATCTGCTCTTATATACTATTCTTGCGTTCTGACACTATTCATGTCTCTTAGCCACTTGGCAGTAGTTCATTTATTGTTATATGTCTTGACCCCTTGGATTTGCACATTCAGATTCCGAAGCTGGATCGAAGTGGAGTTGTCCATCGTAGATCGAGCCATCCTTAGCGGGCAGGCATCCCAGCTCCAGTTCCTTGTGCCTGACCTCTTTGACTCACGGGATCTCCATCCTACTCGTGAGCTCTTTTGTACTTTTGCTGTACATCTTACTTTGGGACTTGGTTGTGATAACTGATACATGTAATATGAAATGTTTATCATATACTGTGATGACTTTGTATTGTACCTTTATGTGGCATATATGTGTGTATACCACGCTTTGTGTTGCACTCTGATCATTTCTTGTTGTACCTTTGCTTAGCGTATATGTGTGGGTGCATTTTCGGACCTACGCATATACGTCGCAGTGACGTCCCCGTATCCGTGGAATCGGG
>JAVJIF010025017.1:0-55763 GCA_038442645.1 Agave tequilana | reverse complement strand
AAAATTGTCATGTCTGAGTCTTCATATGAATGCGATCATGATCACAGTCCTCTTTATTAGGACTGCGGTCAACGATCGCAGTATTCACAAAAATATCCTATATTTGAGTATTTATGAAGACTACAAGCATGAATGCAATCCTAAAAGAGTCGTAGTCCTCATAAAATGTCTTATTTTTGAGTTTTCTGAGGATCGCGATCATGACACAGTCCTCACAAATTTCATATTTTTAAGTCATCCCTCACAGATGACTGCAATCATGAGTCGCAATCCTCATATCAACATCTCCATTATCAATAGACCCCGTCCACTAACAGTGAAAGATCTCTAATGCTTTTCAGATCTAAACGTAAACAAAACTCATCGCGAGAATGAACAAAACGAGATCTGCAAAAATGTCGATCTAAAAAAAATTCAGGAGCTCCGCCCGACCCCAGGAGGGACTCCTCGCCTCCCTTCCAACCTCCACGGTGACTTGACCGCATAGGTCGACACGCAAATTACTCTTCGCGGTTGAGATTGAGGAGATAGCAAGGTTAGGGGCAATGGAAGGATAACGCATGAAATGAAAATATATAAACAAGTGACGGTTAGGAGGAATAAGTTTATACTGACGTGGATGAGACTGTAGCGAATCAAATTATGACGCTGAGATTTTTTTCTAGTTATAAAATAAAGTAGATGATTGTAGCGAAATATTCCTATTAATATGTGACTATAGAACAATTAATGAATCATATTATGTCGCACCTTCAATCATCCTTGCAACTTACACATGGGCCCATAGCCCACGAGACTCGGCCCCTTAAGTGATTGATGATTGAGGTCGAAGACTCTTAGTACCTAATATGATTCATTCCTCAAGAAAAAAAAATAAGAACAAAAATAATGATAAATAGTAATCCAATCACAAGATAATCTAACTCCATTTTAATACAAGTACTTCACAATCTAAATCTAGTCTAATCACGCGCTAATGCATGATTTGCGCGATCTAATCACCTTTCTCTTGTTAATGAACTCCTTGATTATCAATTGATAAGGCAACCTCATTAATCTAGGTCAAGGCCGTGAACAAACCACAGTGGTTGACACCTTGTCAATACAATTAGTTAGAATAAGATTGCATGATCTCTTGAATCTAAATTCAAGTAGAGAAAATTCCCCTCACCATTCCCAAACAGTAAGCCTAATGATGTTGTTAGCGATGAAAGATAAGTATTATTTTCCACTAAAAAAAAAAGCAAATGATTAAAGTGTGTGTTAAAGCCACTTTAAACCTTTTATAGTGTTGCCCTTTTGCTTCCTTAAAGTCAATTGCCATCATATGTGTTTGGGTCACTCCACCTACATTTTCTTTCCATGGATCAAAAAGCCAATCCCTTTTCCTTTTTGCTCATCTTTTATTATTTGTCCTTGTTTTCATGTGACACATTTAGGATCCCCTTGGAGACCCCACAAGATAACCCCACATTCCGGCCACAAGATGCATTTTGATGAAAACATGATCAAGTCTGGACTGGAAAGGCTAATGACAAGGTTTGTGTCTAAACTTTTATTAATGTTGCGTCTATCAACTATGGAGAGACACCATGATTTTGGGATAGTCCTCAAGTGACCTCATGAGAGACCAAGTGTAGTGATGAGTGTTTGCTGATCTTTCTTGTCAATTAGTTGTCTTGATTAATTTTGAGCTTAAAAATATTGCAGAGCCTTTAAATGATAATTTTAGATGAACATAGATGAGAAACAGATCAAATCAAGATGGTATGCATGCATGTGACCCTGATGTGTCCAATAGGGGTGAGCAGAGCTCGGTTAAAACGAAAAAACCGTCCAAAAATCGAAAACCGAAACCGATCCTAACCGAAACCGCGTAAATTCGGTTGGGTTTCGGTATCGGGTTCCGAAACTCGAATCGAACCGAATTAACCGAACCAAATTAACTCAGCACAGTTTTGCGCCAATACAAGCAACATTCATGGTTTTACAATGATGTTGATGTATGTCATGTCATGCATGCTTGTGTTTATGTCATGAGTATACAACCTTAACCTTTCAGTATCATTAAAATGCTTGAATTAGTGAAACATTTCAAGCAATAAATTCATGAGATGTTCACATTTTTGTGTAATATTAAGATTATTGTTTACATATCGCTTATATTTTTTTGAAATGTTCTATCATATGCAATAGAGTATTATGCATCTCTTTTAAATATCTGGTGTAGATATATTCTAAAGCTTTTCTTAATCATTTTTGAACTTTTTAAACCAGTATTCGCATGAGAAAAATATTGATCACGGGAAAAAGATTCATAATCAAGTTAGACTTGACGAAAAGGTGCGAAAGTTGAGATGGGAAGTTCGACAGCGAGGTGATCCTCCGAATTAACCGAACCGAATCGAACCGATCTGAGTTGGTTCGGTTTGGTTCGGTTCATGACCTTGTTCGATTCGGTTCGATTTTGTTAAAATTGACAAAACCCGAACCGAACCGACTGATGCTCACCCCTAGTGCCCAAAACTAACTTTGTTGGAAGTGCAGAAAAATTTACCGATTGGGTGCTAAATAAAGGAAAGTTGCCCATCTCATGACATCTAGCAAAAGATCAAGAATAGAGAAATGCTCTACTTATAGTGACGTTTAAAAAAGTACGAGTGAGTTACGAGGAGTCTTAGGTTCAAGACTTATTACAACTTAATATTAAAAAAAAGATTGTTGTGATAAAAAGGCGTACATTTTTTGTGGGGGGGGGGGGGGGGGGGGGGTTTCAATTCACTGATTCCAAACCTCTGTAGGAGTCGTAATCATGTTTTGCGTTTTCATAAAAGATACTTATGATTTGAGAGACCACAATGGCTTGCACGGTGATGAAAAAGAACAAGGGCTTCCAAAAAAAAGAAATATCTCTAGTTTTCAGCCTATATATTTTCTATTTCGCCCGATGACACTCTTTTTATTTATCACCACATTATGCGTCAAAGAAAAACTTGAAAGTACACTTAGAAGGGGGAGAATAGGTGTACAAGCTAATTTAGGACAAATGATACGGAATTAAAAAACTAAATGCTAAACACACAAACGTGTAACCAAGAGTGAGTCCGAATTTCCCGTGAAGGGGCTCTAAAACTACTCCTCTAGATTCCTCTACATAAAGAGTTGAGATGCTTTACAAACTCTCTTGATTAAATACAAGTGTGGGCACACAAATTATATCAAGCATGTATACAAATATTAACAATAAAAAGCAATGCAAGATGTAAAGAGAGAGTTGAGAGATAATGGATCAAATGCAAATACTGGGATATCTTTCGAGGTTCGAGCCACTACTCTACGTCTCAGCCTTCACACAAAAAGATTTTTACTATGTCCAGACAGGACCATCCACAAAGGGACATCTACCAAGGAATTACAAATACAATCTGGGAGTACACAACTCCACTATCTTTTTCCTCTACACAAGAGGAAGGCACAAAGCCGAGCAAAGAAAAATATGTTCAATTTGGTGAATCAAAATGATCACAAATAACACTTAATGATCTTAAAAGATCACAAACAATTTTTCTTACAAACAAGATCCTAAAGATAGGTTTAGAATTGATAGCTCAAGGTTGTGAGAAATCAAAGTATTTGGAAAAGAAAATATAAAGAAAATAATTGGAAAAAACTTCTTGATAGATATATAAATTAAGAACAAAATAGAATTCCCAATGACTTGATTTTCTTTAATTTTTCAAACTTTAAAAACAAAAAGATTTGAGTTTTGAAGCACAAAAACTCTTTGAAACTTATTGTAGAAACTCAAGAGAGGATTGAAAAAATTGCTCTCAAAAACCTTAATGAAAACCACCCACAAAACTCATATTTATAGCTTCTAGAAAAATATAGTTGTAGGGTCAAAATCTATCAAGAATCGGTTGTCGGTCGACCGGCTAACGGTCAAAAAATTGACTGTTTGAGTCTGTCAGTCGACTGGCCCTAAGGCAAAATTTACATGTCGATAAATAGCTTGGTCGATTAGCCCAAGACCAACAGCCTATTGGTCGACCGCTCGGTCGACCGGTCCTACCCGAGAGTTGAGAAGTGCCAGTCGGTCAACTGTACAGTCGACTGGCTCATAGTCTAGAGCCTTGTGCATGTTTTGTGCACATCGGTCGACCGACCGGTCGACCGAGCGACCGCCAGAAGGCTCAAAAACAGATTATAGGGTTTTAAAATCTAACTTGATAATTCCTTAAATATTTCAATTAAATCCCATAAAATCCATAAAAATAAGTCATGTATATATTTAAAGTACAAATATGTGTGATCAAAATTCAACACATATTACAAACTTTTTGAACTATTTTTGAGGCATGAAAATTAAGTTTTAAACCAAACCCGTATTTTTCAAAAAAACAAACTTTAAAATGGAAAATCGTTTTTCCAAAACTTGGATAGATACAAAATAAGGTGTAGAAACATAATTTGAAGTATAGTGTGTGTAGATAGAATCCAATATACATATAAAAGATATATTTATTTTTTTGACATTAAATTCCAAATTAAGTTTTAATAAAAACAAAACTCAAAACATAGGAAGTAGATACATCAAAATAAATTTTTAGACAATATGAAACATAGATGCATATGAATCAAATTCAACATATTGAAAGTACACCTAGAGGGGGGTGAATAGGTGTACGGCTAATCTAAAGAACAAAATGCGAAAATTAAAAACTAAATTGCAACACACTTAATGTAACCAACGAGTGTAGCCGAATTCCCAGTGAAGGGCTTTGAACTAACTCCTCTTGATTCTTCTGAATAAGAGTTGAGGTGCTATATGAAGCTCTCATGGTTAAACACAAGTGAGGCATGCACAAACAACACAAGCATATAGATGATATGGCAATATGATGCAATGCTCAAAGTAATAGAGAGAGTTAGAGAAAGTGGATCAATTGGAAAAATACGGATATGTTTCGAAGTTCGAGCACACAGCTCTACGTCCCCGCCTTCACACAGAAGGATTTCTACTAACTTGTTCCACACAGGACTCCCACATAGGGAACCTCCACTGAGAATTTTGGGCAATACAATAACCGGAGTACACAACTCCTCTCTCAAATACAACACAACCTCTACACTTAGAGGTTGGGCACAAAGCCACTCAAACACAATCCCCTCACACTTGAGGGATGGGTACAAAGCCAAACAACCAATCAACCTCTCACTAGAGGGATAGGACACAAAGCCACCACTCTAATAATCAACCTCTACACAAGAGGGATATCACAAATTAGGAGGGTTTACAACTTGGTGGTCTATCTCAACCACAAACCAATTCTTTTCCCACAAAACAAAGATCCTAATAGATAGGATAGCAAGATAAGCTCAAGTGTGAAAAATAAAGAGTTTGAAAACAAAAACACAAAGAAAATACTTGAGAAAACAATTAGAATAAATTGAAATGAATAACAAAACCAATATCCCAAATATCCAACTTTTCTTTGATTTTCCAACCCTTTAAAACAAATAAAGATTGATCTTTTCGCACTAAAAACTCTTTTAAAAACTTGTATATAAACACTAGAGAAGATCAGAATTTTGACTCTTAAAAACTTATGTGAAACCAACTCTTGAATGGGGTATATATAGCCCTCAAGAGATTCTGCCCATTGGCAGCTGACAAGGCCCAGATTGGCCTTCCGGTCAACCGGCCGGTCGACCGACCAACAGTCAAACAATCAACCGTTGAGCCTGCTGGTCGACCGCCCGGTCGACCGCGCCTAGAAACCAGAGAGCAACGGCTCTCTGGCCGGTCGGCCGAGCCAATCCGAGAGTGGGTTAACTTCAGTCGGTCGACCGCTCGGTCGACCGGCCAAGCAAGCTGGCCTGCGTGCACGTCCTTGTGCACGTCGATCGACCGGTCTAGTCGACTGACCACTGGTCCCGTCGACCGACCCGTCGACCGCCAGGGCCTGGCAGATCTGGATATAGGATTTGAAAGTGGCCTTTTAATATCAAATAAATCCCATAAAATCTCTAAAAATCCACAAAAATCAGTTCTTATATTATCTTTGAAATACAAACATGTTTGAGTAAAAATCAAACCATGTTACAAACATTTTGAATCATTTTTGTGACTTACAAATTTTGCCGAAAACCAAAATTCGTATTTTTCAAAACTTAGATTTTTGAATTAAAACATCGTTTTGTCCAAAACACTTGCAAATACAAAAACATGATATTGAAATAACTTTGAGGCATCCAATATACATGAAATATATATATATATATATATATATATATATATATATATATATATATCAATGTTTTTGACTTAAAATCCAAAAATAAGTTTTGTTAAAATACAAAACTCCAAACTCATGAAATAGACTATCAAACTAAATTTGTTTAAATAGTTGAAGCATACATGTATATAGAACAGATCTAATGTACATTAAACCATATAAACTTGTTTTAGATAATATCTATTCATGAAAACCAATATCGGTTAAACCAAAAACTGAAAACCCATAAACATGAAACGTGTGTATGTTGTGAACTTGAGCATATCACACTATCTAATCTTTAACATGGATCTAAACTATAAACTAAACAATGTACCGAAGTCTTCTTGTAGAGCGCCGTCTCCAAGTCGACTCGATCCAAACATGATCCACCGAGCTTGACTCCAACGAGTGCTAGATATGAACTTTGACACTCGGGCTCTTGAATCACCATGTGAAAGCTCCAAAACACCTTTGTTGAAGCTAATCACCTAATAATATATTAGTTAAATATCTGAAACTAAATATCACAAATTATTAGTAAACTATAACTACATGAGTTAATCATTATAAAAACTAGAGTGGAAGGCCTCTGGGCCAACAATTTCCCCCTTTTTGATGATGACAAAACTCATGGAGTTATATATGCATGGATTAAAGTTAAGCTTCAAGGAAGCCCCCTTAACTCATGCATAGCAATAAATAATAAGATATGCAATGAATATTAAACATGAATATGCATAAACATGCATAATGAAATAAACATGCTTTTGATATCAAACTTTTAAAATAAATTTCTTTTATTTTTGTTTAAAATAAACATGTTCTTAAATGTCAATTGAAAATATAAACTTAACATAAACATGTTCTTTAAATAATTGCTCTTGATACTAATAAAAATTTCAATTTGAAAACTTTATCAATAAAAGCAATAAAAACTCTTGATACCAATCAATAAAACTCTTGATACCAATTGAAAGATAATCAATAAAAGCTCTTGATACCAACAATAAAAATTTTAATAAAAGTTCTCGATATCAATAAAATAAAACAACAAAGCATGATTATCCATGCTCTTGATATCAATATCAACAAAACATCAAAACATAATACAAACTCTCTTCATACTAAATATGAAACAAACTTTGATATAAACTTACAAATGAACAATAAACATGCATATAAACTCAAATACTTCTCCCCCTTTTTGTCAATCATCAAAAGGGGTTAAAGAAAACAATAAAATAATGTTCTCCCCCTTTTTGTCTTAAAAAAATATCAATAAGTTGTGAAATCAAATCAAAACATTATGATACCAATTGAAAAAAATATATCAATTTAGTGCATCATGATATCAATTGAAAATAAAAAAAATACCAATTGTAAATACATAAAACAAATATTTTTAATATAAATTTAAATAAACATATCTATATTATACCAATTGAAAGTAAATAAAACATTTTGAAGAAATCAACTAAAAATTTTGATATTAATTGAAAGATGTAAACATATAGACAATCTTGATATTAATTGTAAAGATTAGTACCAATTGAAAGTAATTTTTCATTAGGAGCATATGATACCAAAAAAAATTAATATCATTTTTCAATCATTTTTCAACATAAAGTGTGGGAGTAAATTAGTAAAGGTAAACAAAATCAATTAAAAGATGAAATAAGAAGTTTCTCCCCCTCTATGAAATTTCAAACAAACTGATGCATAAGCTTGTATAAGATACCAATTGAAATATAATCAATTGAAATATAATAGTCATTTAAGAAATCAAGTTTAGCATAACCAAAATTTATGCTCAAAGATGTAGAGATATAGTAAGCACAAATAAAGCATATATATATGTATGAAAAATTAAATACCAATCGAAATTGATACTATTTGAAGTTTAAACATACATATATATAAAAACATATATGAGTATACAAAAAAATGTCAATAGTGATACCAATTGAAAAGATCTAATGATACCAATTGAAAACATAATAAGATCAAGTGTATAACTCATACTTCCTACCACCCATTTCATGCACATGTTTAAAAGGATTTTCAATAATAAGTATACAAGGCATGGTCGCCCAACCAACCGCCCTTAAAATGGGTAGGGGTTTTCAAAAATAAGTTTGAAAATATAGTATATTTAAAAAGCTCTATCATAATGAAGAATACGAACTAGTTATAAGAAAAATTTGTAAACTAGTACGAAATCCTTCAAGTAAGGAATAAAACAAGAAATATTTTCCATGAAAATATGAGAATCACATGATCATTAAACACTCAAGAGTCTATAAAGCATATATAGTCTCATGAAAATAAATCATGAGTAAACAAAAATGATGTGAGTGTACAAGTATAATGTGAAGTACAAAGTCATAGAAATAGGCAATTAATCTCAATATGAAATTCCTTAAAAACATGAAAATTATCAAAACTAGAATCCTTTAAGGTATATGTATGTCATGTACAAACTAAAGTATACATACATATCCAAATATAAACGAGTCCACAAAAGTATATGCATGAAGGCAAGTGGCTCAAGGATGTATATGTATAACTAATAGTTTAGACAAAATGACATATACATGAAGTTTTAACATAAACATGAAAACATGTATAAAATGGGAATACAAGTCAAATGTATGAATCATCAAAACTAGGCTATACTAGTACATCTAATGGGTACAAATGAGCATTCAGGCACAAACATATAATAATCTATTTGTGGCTCACTAGTTATACAAGTATATATATCCAAATTTTAATGAAAACTAACATCCAAATAAGTAATCAAAACATGAAGCATAGAAATCAAAATAAAACTTAGAAACATACATATGATCATTATGTAAATGCATATTCATTAGATCTATGATATACACAATAGGTAAAACAAATGTGAGAACACAAAAGTATAAATGCTTATTAAACATGGGTGATCTCAAATACAAATCATGCATATCACAAGTCTAATAATCATGACATTTAACATACTAATCGTGAAACATCAAAACATGCTAAAGATGAATAATATGAAAGCATGTAAACATAATGAGGAGTAAGAGATTGTTACCAAAACCATGAGGGCAACTCTCCATGTCTCCAAAACAAGGTGGTCCTCCCACCAAACTCCCCTTGAAAGAGATGCATCCAAATAGTCCTCTTTAAGCTCGGAACGCATCTACCTCAAGGCACCATTACTCTCACGTCAAACGAGAGTCCACACGTACATCAAATAGCATAGGGGTGAATTTTGGTACCCGTACTCTTTTGGGTCCATGGGGGTTAGTTCCTTTCCTAACCCAAATAAATTTAGTTGCTAAATTTACATTATGTATCTTATCATAGCAAAATTTAGCAAGGTGGCCCTTACGTCCACAATGTGTACATGTGTATACATGAGCATACATAGTGTGATGAGTGTGAACGTAAGGAGCATGTGTATGCCGTGGTTTGTGTGCATGCATAGGAGGAACTTGTTTCTTTCGAAATATAGATTCCAAACGTGAGTGGTTCAAAGCACAATGGCTCAAAGTGGAGCCCAAACAATCAACACTTTTCTTCAAAATATTTATATCATTTTTAATTCTTGAAGATAAAGTGGAGCATGCAATAGGTGAGCTAGATGATGAAGCTAAACTAGCATGGCAAACATGAGAATCTAAATCATTTTTCAAAGAAATATTTTTCTTGGAAACTAAATCCAAATCCTTTGAAATAGAAGCAATTTTGTTTTTTAAGGATTCATTCTCTTTTATAACAAAATCAATTTTTGAAGATAAAGCCTCATTTTTCTTGAAAACATTTTCAAAATCATTTTTACTTCTCAAAATTTTGTTTTCATTAACGGCAAGATTAAGCTTAGATTTCAAAGAATCCCTTTCATTAAAAATCTCAACCTTCTCTTGTAAAGCCAACTCAAGTTTTGAAAACAAATCCTTATTTTCTTTTGTTAACTTACAAGTTTTCTTTTTCAAAACTTTATATTTTTCAAGGAGGTTCTCACAAATAATAGATAGCTCTTCATTTAGTATATCAGCATTCATATTATCAAGATCATCAAATGAAGAGCTAGCACTATCTAGTTAAGTATCCGAATGTACCTCAAGGGAGTCATTCCCTTGGACCATGTAGCATCGTTGTTCGGATTCATCCTCACTAGATTCCTTCTCATTATGTTTGGCATTTGAAGCTCGGAGGAGGTCAAAGTGTTCCACACTGCAAAGGCGAAATCACAATTAGAAACCATCATAAGATATTCTTATTAAGCGTGCTTCTAAGTACCTCAAGGGCTTGTACATTGGCCTCTATATACTTGCTATTACCAAGATAGGATTTCTTAGTAGCGGCAAGGAAAACATGCAAGCCTAGGATTTTTTAGGTACATACTCACCCTAAATTTTCACATGTCAATGTTGGAAACATCAAACATGAGAGGTGTCAAGCAATCTATGAGTGCAAACTATATGTATGCAAATGCAAATGCAAAAGATAGATTAGCAAACTAAGATCACACTCCTAGGTGGTTAAACCTAATATCAGGAGCGTAGGGTCTAATACCAATTGAAAGTACACCTAGAGGGGGGGTGAATAGGTGTACGGCTAATCTAAAGAACAAAATGCGAAAATTAAAAATTAAATTGCAACACACTTAATGTAACCAACGAGTGTAGCCGAATTCCCGGTGAAGGGCTCTGGACTAACTCCTCTTGATTCCTCTGAATAAGAGTTGAGGTGCTATATGAAGCTCTCGTGGTCTAACACAAGTGAGGCACACACAAACAACACAAGCATATATATGATATAGCAATATGATACAATGCTCAAAGTAATAGAGAGAGTTAGAGAAAGTGGATCAATCGCAAACACACGGATATGTTTCGAGGTTCGAGCACACAGCTCTACGTCCCCGCCTTCACACAGAAGGATTTTCACTATCTCGTCCACACAGGACTTCCCACACAGGAAATCTCCACTGAAGATTTTGGGCAATAAAATAACTGGGAGTACACAATTCCTCTCTCAAATACAACACAACCTCTACACTTAGAGGTTAGGCACAAAGCTACTCAAACACAATCACCTCACACTTGAGGGATGGGCACAAAGCCAAACAACCAATCAACCTCTCACTAGAGGGATATGGCACAAAGCCATTACTCTAATAATCAACCTCTACACAAGAGGGATATCACAAATTAGAAGGGTTTACAACTTGGTGGTCTATCTCAACCACAAACCAATTCTTTTCCCAAAAAACAAAGATCCTAATAGATAGGATAGCAAGATAAGCTCAAGTGTGAAAAATAAAGAGTTTGGAAACAAAAACACAGAGAAAAATACTTGAAAAAACAACTAGAATAAGATTGAAATGAAGAACAAAATCAATATCCCAAATATCCAACTTTTCTTTGATTTTGCCAACCCTTTAAAACAAATAAAGATTGATCTTTTGGCACTAAAAATTCTTTTGAAAACTTATATATAAACACTAGAGAAGATCAGAATTTTGGCTCTTAAAAACTTATGTGAAACCAACTCTTGAATGGGGTATATATAGCCCTTAAGAGAATCTGCCCGTTGGCAGCTGACAAGGCCCAGATTGACCTTCCGGTCAATCGGCCGGTCGATCGGCCAACGGTCAAAAAATGACCGTTGAGCCTGCCGGTCGACCGCCCGATCAATCGCGCCCAGAACCAGAGAGCAACGGCTCTCTGGCGGTCGACCGGGCTAACCCGAGAGTGGGTTGACTTCAGTCGGTCGACCGCTCAATCGACCGACCAAGCAAGCTGGCCTGCGTGCACATCCTTGTGCACGTCGGTCGACCGGTCTGGTCGACCGACTACTGGTCCGGTCGACCGTCCCGGTCGACCGACAGGGGCCTGGCAGATCTGGATATATGATTTGAAAACTGGTCTTTTTAATATCAAATAAATCCCATAAAATCTCTAAAAATCTTCAAAAATCAGTTCTTATATTATCTTTAAAATACAAACATGTTTGAGAAAAATCAAACCATGTTACAAACATTTTGAACCATTTTTGTGACTTACAAATTTTGCCGAAAACCAAAATTCGTATTTTTCAAAACTTAAATTTTTGAATTGAAACATCGTTTTGTCCAAAACACTTGCAAATACAAAAACATGATATTGAAACAACTTTGAGCATGTAGTATATGGATATAATCCAATATACATTAAAGATATATATATATATATATATATATATATATATATATATATATATATATATATATATATATATATATATATATATATATATATATATATCAATGTTTTTGACTTAAAATCTAAAAATAAGTTTTGTTAAAATACCAAAACTCCAAACTCATGAAATTGACTATCAAGCTATGTTTATTTAAATAGTTGAAGCATACATGTATATAGAACAAATCTAATATACATTAAACCATGTAAACTTGTTTGATATAATATCTATTCATGAAAATCATGATCAGTTAAACCAAAAATCGAAAACCAATAAACATGAAACGTGTGTGTTTTGTGAACTTGAGCATATCACACTATCTAATCTTTAATAATGGATCTAAACTATAAACTAAACAATGTACCGAAGTCTTCTTGTAGAGCGCCGTTTCCAAGTCGACTCGATCCAAACGTGATCCACTGAGCTTGACTCCAATGAGTGCTAAATATGAACTTTGACGCTCGGGCTCTTGAATCTCCTTGTGAAACTCCAAAATACCTTTGTTGAAGCTAATCACATACTAATATCTTGGTTAAATATCTGAAACTAAATATCACAAGATTATTAGTAAACTATAACTACATGAGTTAATCATCATCAAAACTAGAGTGGAAGGCCTCTGGACCAACACATACATGCAAACCATGTAAATTTCTTTTGATTCTATCTATTCATGAAAATAATATATGTATATTCTTGAAAATTCAAAACCGATTAAACTGAAACCAAAACTTTTCAATTTGGGTGTGTGTGAAAATACCTGAGCATATCAAAACTAATCTATCCTTATAAAAGATCTAAACAAAACTAAACAAACCTAGATACAAAACTTCTCTTCGATCTTCATCTCCAAGATGACTCGATTCAAACATAATTCATAGAGCTTGATTCCTTCCAAGTAATAGATGATATCTCGACAAGCGAGCTCTTGATTCAACATGTGCTAGCTTCAAAACTTGATATAGAATCTTTCATTGAAGCTAAACACCGACTAAGATCTTGATTGAATATCTAAAACTTATAAACATAAGATCAATAGTTCTATAACTACATGAGTTAATCATCATCAAAACTTATGTGATGGGCCTTTGGGCCAACAATGTCCCTCTTTTTGATGATGACAAAACCATGGAGTTATATATGTATGGATTAAAGATTAAGCTTCATAGAAGCTCCCCTTTAACTCATGCATAGCAAAAACAATAAAGATATTCAATAAAAGCATATAAACTAAACACAAATATATGCATAAATAAAATTAAACATGCATATATAAACTCTAAATTATTCTCCCCCTTTTTGTCAACTCATCAACAAAAGGGTGAAGGCAAACAAACAAGAAAAATGTATATTCGATATAAATTTATGAAGAGGAGAGACTGTTAGGTGAACTCTCCCTGCATACATGCATTTTATAAAGAAGGGATGACTAGACCCTAACTCACATAAGCATAATATACAATGTATAGACAGAGATGTTAAGCTCCCCCTACACGCATATATCACATAAAGAAGAGAGGTCAAGCTCCTCAATATATAAAATGTACTCAACATGAATGTATATATAGAGGAGATATTAAGCTCTCCTTACATATAAGTAATACATTTCAAATAAATTTTGAAAATCGAATAAATTTTTGAACCAATTTAAAACAAATTCTGAAATTACTTGTAATCAACAAAACAAATTTTGTTACCACTTGTAGGTGGCAAAACAAACGTTGATATACCATTTATAGATAAACATAAATATTATAGATAAACATCAACATGAAATCATTTAAGTTTTTAAAGAACTTTTTCTCCCTTCTTGAAATAATGCATAAGTTTGTATATGATACCAATTGAAAAATCAGTTGTCATTAAAAACTAAATCAAGCTTAGTAAGAAATAATTTGTGCTATAAAAATTAACATTTTTAATCTGGCACAAGAAATCATATATATATATATATATATATATATATATATATATATATATATATATATATATATATATATATATATATATATATATATATATATATATATGTATGTATGAAAATATCACTTAAAATTTAAAGCATACATATATAAGAAAACAAGTATAAGTATACAAAAATATAAAATAACATGAAGATCATGTGTATAACTCATACCAATCCACCCTTGTTATGCAGTGATAAAAGAAATAGTCATTAAGGCACAGAAAGTATAGTCACCAACCAATCGCCCTTTAAGGGTAGAAGTTTTCAAAAATAGAATTTGAAAAATAGTTATAAATTGAAAATACTACCAAGTGAAGAATAAATAACTAGTTTTAAATAATTTTTAAAAAACTAGTTAAAAATCCTTCAAATACGAAACCAAAACATATATATCTCAGGAAACATGTATACCACACAAAAATAAACACTCAAGATTTTTAAAGCTCATAAATGCTCACGAAACAAATACATGAGTAAATATAAGAGATGTTAGTGCACAAAAATTATGTAATAGACATAGTCATGAAGATAAATCAATAAAGATCCAAAACAAAAAATCATATGAAATTATTTTTTATATAACATGATATATGCATGAATAATCAAAATTAGGACATACAATGTACAATTAAACAAATAATTGAGCACAAAAGAGATAAAGCAAGTATTGCATGTAACTCAAAATATTGTACATATATAACACAAGTTTTAATAGAATTTACATAAAAAATATATGATATAAGCATTTAAACCAATATATGCTTTAAAATAAAGCATACAAAAACATGAATAAATCCAAAAGGAATAGGCATGAAAATCTATTGAAATTTTTTTCAAACATACATGCATAGCATAACAACCTATCAACTCTATATTAAGTATAAAGCAACACATGATTGAGTTTAGGTTACTACACTATCTTATAAATAATTAAAGCATTTTTAAAGTGGAGGATGAAATGGTTACCAAAACTGTGTAACCAATCCATTTCTCTAAAACATGAAGTGGTCCTCCCACCATACTTTCTTGATAGCGATGCATCAATTTGGTCTGTTCTTTCAAACTCCATATGCAACCACCCCAAGGCATCAATTCTCTCACGTCTTGTGAGAGCCACACCTACATCAAATACAAGAGGTGGGATTTTGATACCCATAGCTTTTTCGGTCCATGGAGGTTAGTAGTAAAAGGAACCCAAACATTCTTATTTGCAAAATTTAAATGATTTATTCTATCAAAGCAAAATCTTGCAAGATGGAATTTGCAGCCACAATGTGTACAAGTGTACATTCTAGCATACAAGGTGTCATGTGTGTGAACATGAGAAGTATGTGCATGTCGTGAATGATGTGCATGCATATGTGAAGTATGTTTCTTACGAAATATGGATTCCAATCACTTATGATCCATAATACATTGGTTCAAAGTGGAGCCCAAACAATCTACATTCTTCTTCAAAACACATATATTATTTTCAATAGAAGAAGATGTGGAGCAAACACTATTCTTATCAGGAGAAGATGAATCAATAGGAGCATGACAAGAATGAGAAGAAAAATTATTTTTCAAAGAAATATTTTCTTTTGAAATACATTCTAATTCTTTAGAAATTGAAACAATTTTATTTTTCAAAGAATCATTTTCTTTCAAAATAAAATCAAGTTTTGCAGATAAAACATCATTATTTTTCAAAACAATATCAAAATTCTTTTTATTTTTCAAAAACTCATTTTCTTTTAAGGCAATGTCAAGTTAGATTTTTATTGAATCTCTTTCGCTTGAAACTTCAACCTTTTCTTACAAAACCAAATCAATTTTTGAAAATAAGTTTTTATTATCTTTTTCTAACTCAAAACTTTTCTTTTTCAAAAGTTTATATTTAGAAAGTAAGTTTTCACAAACAATAAAAAGTTCTTCATTCAATGCATGTGCATCAATAGCATTTTCATTATTTGAAGAACTAACACAATCATCAAGATAAGTATCTAATTTTTCAAAACTTATTCAAATACAAAAATAAGATATAAAAACACAATTTGAAGCATAGTGTGTATGGATAGATTCCAATACACATATAAAAGATATATCTATTTTTTTGACATTAAATCCCAAATTAAGTTTTGATAAAAACAAAACTTAAAACACATGAAGTAGATACATCAAAATATGTTTTTAGACAATATGAAACATAGATGTATATGGATGAAATCCAACATATAAACAAATCATGTAAACTTCTTTTGATTCTATCTATTCATGTAAACAATATATGTATATTCTTGATAATCCAAATTCGGTTAAACTGAAACCAAAACTTTTGAACCTGTGTGTGTGAATATGTTGACCATATCAAAACTAATCTATCTTTATATAAGATCTAGACAAAATTAAACAAACCTAGATATAAGTCTTCTTTTCGATCTCCATCTCCAAGATGACTCGATCCAAAAATGATCCATAGAGCTTGACTCCTTCCGAGTACTAGATGTGATCTTGACGCGCGAGCTTTTGAATCAACACATGCTACCTTCAAAACTTGACTATGAATCTTTCGTTGAATCTAAACACCAATTAAGATCTTGATTGAATATCTGAAACTTATAAACACAAGATCATTAATACTATAACTACATAACTTAATCATCATCAAAACTAGAGTGATAGACCTTTGGGCCAACAAAACATTAATGTTGTACCTTAGTCTTTCGGATTAATTACCCTAGCTTGTTAGATTTATTTGGATTGAAGTCTAAATTGATTTGGGCGTACACATGCCTAATTGAATTTATATACCTATCTCTATAAGCCTATATTGTTTGACCTAATAAAAAATTGATCAAGCCTAATGATTTGAGTCTAGACTTGTTTCAATTACGCTTAGCCATTGGTATAAATAAATTTGTAATATAGATATCATCTATATGCGTGTAACGCGTGATATTAGTCAAGGGCTTAGATCTACAATAAGTTGAATTAGGATTACCTTGAGCCTATAAATATCATGGATTGGATTCCCTCTCCACCACTATTACCTAATCTCTCTATTGAAGGCATATCATCTCCTCTAAGGATCAAGAAGAGAACTTAGTGGCTGGAGAGAAGAATCCCTTCTCTCAACTCCAGTGTCCTCCCATAAAGTTTGTGCTAAGAGTTTTTCGATTGAAGTAGTCAACTGATTTATTAAATCAGATAAAGTTGAAACCAACACTAATAAATTTGCACTACAACGGTAAAGAAAACATACGGGAGTACATTATGAAAATATCCAATCTTATTTATAAACTAAAGGAATTAAAATTGAAACTTTTTATAGAAATTCTGGTGCACTTCATTCTGTTTTTCTTTCTCCCTAGTATAACCCTTTTCAAGATTATTTATAATGCTAAAAAAAATGGAGTCCCATTGAGCTCATCAGTCACTGTGTCTGGGAAGAAAAGAGATTGAAATAAGAAAAGATTGAAAGTGCTCACTTAGCATCCTGGGTAACACCTCTAATAGGAAAAAGAAAAGTGTAACTAAAGAAAGAAATACAAACACCATTACAGTCGTTGATCCTACAACACTAAAAGTATAAGAGAAGAAGCCTAAGGTCATTGTATACTTCTTCTACAATAAAATAAGCCACCTCAAGTAGGATTGCATAAAGTATCAGAAATGGCTAATTAAGAAGGGTATATCTCATGTTTATATTTGTTCTGAAATTAATTTAGCTTTAGTGCCACTTCATACTTGGTGGATAGATAAATCACATAAGCGATTCAATGCGAAACTTTCAAATTCAAAGGAGGCCTAGCTTAGCTAAATGATACGTATACATGGGGATGAAAATTAAGTTGCAGTTGAAGCTAGTGAAGTTTGTAGGCTTAGATTAGGTTCTGTTTTTTTAGATTTGGATGAGACTTTATATGTACCATTCTTTTAGGCGGAATCATATTTCTATTTCATTATTAGACAAATCTGGATTTACTATTACTCTTGTAATGAAATAGTTAGTCTATTTTTCAATTCTAAAGTTATTAGTACTAAAATTATGTTTGATAACTATATAAATTAAAACTCCATGCTTCATATCCTGAATCTTTATACGTGAATAGCCTTGGTACTAAGCAAACATTAATTAAAGAAATATTAGAAAGTTTGGTGTTAGATGGAGTTCATAAGTCCTAGATTTGGTATATACAAACATTTGTGGTCCATTCCCTACAGGTTCTTGAAATAGTCATAAATACTTTATCACTTTCATGGACGATTACTCTCGTTATAGGTACATGTACTTGATCCATGAGAAATCCCAGTCACTGGACATATTTAAGATATATAAGGCTAAAGTTAAAAATCAATTGAATAGAAAAATTAAAGCCGTTAGATCTGACCATGGTGGTGAATACTATGATAGGTACAACACATCAGGTAGATTTCTAAGACTTTTTACCAATTTTTTGAAAGAGTGTGATATTATCGCTCAGTACACCATACCAAGGACACCTCGTCAGAATGGTGTCAGTGAAAGACAAAATCGCACACTAAAGGACATAATTAAGAGTATGATAGTGTTTGGTTGAAAAAATAATGTGAAGTAAATTTTCTTTGTGTCGATAAAAGATTACAATGGAATAATTTTGATTACAAAAGGGGGAGAATATCTAGATCTACCCTTTATTTAGGGTTGGGTTCTTGATGCAGCGATAATGATTCTTGTTCTCCGTTGACTGGCTGAATGACAAGCTTCTCTCGGATACTCTCAAAAAGTAATTAGAAATGAGCTCTGTTTTTAACACACTAAGTGTTTAAAATCCACTGATTTCTCTCTCTCTGAACGTCTGTGGTTGAAAAGCAAAAAGCTTTTAGCTTGAGAATTTTAGCTCTCAATCTCAGGAAAAAGCCTCTCCTTCCTTCATAGCTCTTGAGGCTATTTAAATGAGAGTCATAGGGGTGTAATTGTCCCCTAGAAGCTCTCTATAACGGGGATTAACTCCCATATTATGTGGGGAGTTAATTGACCCTGTAATGAGGTAAGTTATAACAGAAATGCGGGTCTTGCGCTAGACGTGAACCTCGCGTTGTTGTGTAGATGCGACACTCAAAGTCTGCATCTCAGTCAGAACGCGAAGTTGCTCAGACCTGCGTGAGATGCGAGACGCGGAGTTGCCCACACCCGCTTGAGACGCGAAATGCGGAGTTGCTCAAACCCGCGTGAGACGCGTGATACGGAGTTGCTCAGACCCATGTGAGACACGAGATGCGTAGTTGCTTAGACCAGCAAGAGGTGCTGAATTACTCAGACCCGCGTTTTGAAGTCCGCGTTTGCCCATGGACGTGAAGTTCGCGTTTTAGTTGAAACACAACCTCTGCATTGGAGTGAGGCCTGCGTCTTGAAGACTTGTCTCTTAATGATTTTTAGACAGCTTACAGAACCTCCTCCAAAGTTTTCAAACTCCGCGATTGACTGGGACAGATTTTGGAATACTTTGGACTTCATGTTGGTTTCGGTCTCCCCATGATTGGACTGGCAATCTTTCGAGATGCCCTGAGCTTGATGTCTGGTTTTTGGCCTTCATGAGTGTACTATTGAACTGTTTAAAGCCTCCAGAGAAGATTATCACGAATATCTTAGAAACTTAGTCTAGCCTTGTATGAGCTCTAGTTTATTTGTCGGTGTTGTATTGAACAGGTATAATTATCGATTGCTTTTTTCAGTAATACACTCGAACTGATTGCAGAAGCGGGGACATATCTAGTGTTGGCAAGAAAAGTTGAGAGTCCGACCCTTAGCCGAGTATGAGAAGGCATGGCAAAGGGATATTCAGCGCCTCAAGCACCAAATAAAATCTCTTGCTGAGCGAGATTAATTAATTTTTTTGTCATTTTCCTCTTTTGTAACACTCCATCTTATTGAATAAGAGAGTGTTTGTATCACATTTATAATTTTGATATAAATGATAAAACTGATAATTTTACCTTCATCTTGTCTTTATTTTCTTTTTTTGTTTGAAAATCAGACAAAAAAAAGTGATTGAATTTGATTGCTTGAGGTGACGATTAATATACAACTCAAAGTTTGGTAACTCTGCTAGAAAATTTGAAAGGTTACTGTCAGAGGTGTGATGTTAACTTAACAGGCGTTGAATTCATGATTTAGATGAATTTTATGAACTTGCTATTCTACTGATGAGAATAACAAGTTGAGTGTGATCTACTGGGGATTTATGAAAATTTTTACTGTCAGAAGTATAATATTAACGTGACGGGTTTGGATTAACAATTGTCAGAAGTGTAATATTAACTTGACAAAAATGTATGTTAGAGGTATGATATTAACTTAGCATCAAGAAGATCTCATTTTCATTGAGAAAACTGAAAAAATTACTATCATAGGTTTAGTGTTAACTTGACAGTGAGATGAATGCTAGAGGTGGGAATTTAACTTAGCATTTAACGTCTCAGTTTTGAAGAGAAAGCTCGAGGGAAGATCATTGTCATAGATGTAGTATTTAACTTAACAATAAAATAGATGCTAGAAGCTTTTAGCTTGAGAATTCTCAGCTCTCAATCTCAGGAAAAAGCCTCCCTCCTTCATAGCTCTTGAGGCTATTATAGGGAGTCACATGGGTATAATTGTCCCCTAAATGCCATCCACAATAGGGATTAACTCTCACATAATGTGCAGAGTTAATTAACCCAGTAATGGGGGCTAGTTAAAAGAAATGCAGGTCTCACGCTGGATGCAGATCTCACGTTTGCAGATGCGACATTCAAAGTCCACGTCTCAGTCAAAACGCGGTGTTGCTCAGACTCACGTGAGATGCGAGATGCAGAGTTACTTAGAACCGACTGAGACGCGAAACACGGAGTTTTTCAGACTCGCGTGAGATGCGAGACGCAGAGTTGCTCAGACCCGCGTGAGACGCGAGACGTGGAGTTGCTCAGACCCGCGTGGGACGTGGAATTACTCAGACCGGCTTTTTAAAGTCCGCATTTGTCTATAGATGCGAGGTTCACATTTTACTTAAAAGGCGATCTTCGCATTGGAGTGAGGTCCGCGTCTTGAGGACTTATCTCTTAATAATTTTTAGACAGCTTATAGAACTTCCTTCAAAGTTTTCGATACTCCGCGGTTGACTGAGACAGATTTCAGAATATTTGGACTTCATATTGGTTTCGGGCTCCCCATGATTTGATTGGTAATATTTCGAGATGCCCTGAGCTTGATTCTGTCTAGATTCAGATCTTCATAAGTGTATTATTGAACTGCTTGAAGCCTCCAGAGAAGATCGTTATGAGTAGAAACTCAGTTTAGCACTTGTATGAGCTCTGCTTTATTTGTCGGTGTACTATTGAACCGGTATAGTTATCGATTGTTTTTATCAATATACTATTAAACTGATTGCAGAAACGGGGATATACTTTGATGTTGGCAAGAAAAGTTGAAAGTTCAAGCCTTAGCAGAGATTGAGGAGGCATGCCAAAAGGATATTCCGTATCTCAATGACCAAATAAAATCTCTTTCTAAGCGAGGTTAATTAATTTTTTTGTCCTTTTCTTCTTTTATAATAATTCATCTTATTAAATAAGAGAGTGCTTGTATATCACTTTTACAGTTTTGATATGAATAATAAAAGTGATAATTTTGCCTTCATATTATCTTTATTTTCTTTTTGTATTTGAAAATCAAATAAACGAAAGTAATTGAATTTAACTGCTAAAGGTGTCAATTGACATAACAACTCAAAATTTAGTAATTCTGCTAGAAATTTGAAAGAATTACAGTCAGAGGTGTGATGTCAACTTGATAGGAGTTGAATTCGTGATTTGAATGAATTTTGCGGACTTGCTATTCTATTGATGAGAATAACATGTAGATTTTGATCCACTAGGGATTTATGAAAATTTTTTCAGTATAATGTTAACGTGACGGATTTGGATTTGTAATTTTAGCAATTTGACTTGTTTGGATTTGTAATTTTAGTAAATTGAATTGTCTGATGTGTGATATTAACTTGACATGGATGTATGCTAGTGATATAATATGAACTTAGCATTAAGAAGATCTCATTTTTTTGAAAAACTGAGAAAATTACTATCATAAATTTAGTGATAACTTTACAGCGAGATGAATGCTAGAGGTGTAATATTTAACTTAGCATTTGACATCTCAGTTTCGATGAGAAAGTTGGAAGGAAGATCACTGTCATAGGTGTCCTATTTAACTTAATAATGAAATGGATGCTAAAGGTGTGATATTTTAACTTAACATCGAATGTCTCATTTTCATTGGAAAAATCGAGAGAATCACTGTCGTAGATATAATATTAACTTAACAGGATTTATGAGCAATTTTGATCAGAGGTGTAGTATTTAACTTAACTGAGAAATTTTGCGATTTGAGTAATTTAGTGGACTTGTCATTCTATTAAAAAGAATTAGCAAGTTAAAATTTTATCCGCTGGGAAAATTGAGGAAAATTACTGTTAGAGGTATAATATTAACCTGACAGTGGAGTTTGCTAGAGGTATAATGTTAACATGATAGGTTCGATATGCGATTACATCGCTTGGGAAACAATTACATCTTTTTGTAGTCCTACCTTTCGAAGGAAGGGAATTGGTAAGGGATTTTGGAGGGAAGGCGGGATCAGGTCCCTAAGGATTTTTAACAAACCCTCAGCTATTTAAGAATTTGATATGCCTTTGCCAATTACTGTTTAAGTTGGGCTAGCTATGCTATTACCCTCAGTATGATGAGTTGTCGAGGATTTTTCGTTGGCTTAATGGCCAACTGTTTTCTCTATCCTTTGGTCATTTGAGGCATTGGATGAGCGTACTATATCTTTTGGGTTTTCACTGCACAGATAAGTAGGGGATCACAGAGATGGATGTGAATTCTGTGAGGGTTTTGTTTGAAAATTAACCTTCACATGGAGTCTTTTTTTATCCTGATTTAGTCGCCACACTTTGATATGAATGTGGAAACAATGGAAAGGTTCTGTAAAGATACATCACGATCTTTCTCCAATAAGCTTGGTTTGATAAACCATCAGATAAACTCATTCGATCTTCTATGAGAATCGATTGATCACCACATCTTGATATGAATGTGGATATAATGAAAAGGTTCTGCAAAGATACGTCATGAACCCTCTTCAATGAGTTTTGCTTAATAAGTTATCAGATAAACTCATTCGATCCTCCATTCAATCTATCGACCCCTCTTTATATGATTGGTGAAATAGTGAAAATGTTCTGCAGAGGTGTGTCACGAACCTTCTTCAATGAGTTTGGCTTGACAAGCCATTAGATAAACTAATTCAAGCCCACCATCTGAGTATTCGAATGCCTTCTCATTAGGCCGAGTTTGATCAATCGAGCAGGAGAAGGGAGGCATTCCAACATTACATACGGAAAAGTCAGGCTAGATGAGCCATCCTTATAGATCAAGAGGAATGATCAGAAAGAAGAGTGCCTAAAATTGTTGCTTAGGCATGCTTGACTTTAAAATATGACCTATTCTTTTAAGTTGAAGATAGGTGCATGTCTATATGCTAGAGAAGAGTGACAAGGCTAACAACTTGACATTTTACCTTTATATTTACTTCGATGTTTACATCATGCATCATAATGTCTCCAATGTTCGGTCGGTTCAGTGTCGATCGACCGCGATGTAATCTATTAAATGAGAAAACTTTTCTTTAGTGTTCTCTCCAAACATTTTGAATCCTAAACTCCAATCCATCTGATTGATTAGAGTGGAGCTTCGATCAAAGGTGTATTATTAACCTGATTATGAGAAAAGTGACAAAATTAAAATCTAAGTTTCTAACTTTTTTCGATATTAACATCATGCATCACTATGTCAGCAATGTTTGGTCAATTTAGTATCGATCGATCATGATGTGATCTATTGAATGAGGAAGCTCTTCTTTTGTGTTCTTTCAAACATCTTAGTCTCAAACCCTAATCCATCTGATTGATCAGGGTGAAGTTTCGGTCAGAGGTGTAGTATTAACCTGATCATGAAAAGAGTAACAAAGCTAAAATTGAAGTTTCTAACTTTGTTTCTTCAATGTTGATATCATGCGTCATAATGTCACAAACGTTTGATCGCCTCAACATTGGTCGACCGTGAGGTGATCCTTGAATGAGAAAGCTCTTCTTTGGCGCTCTTCCAAACATCTTGGATCTCAAACCCCAATTTATCTGATTGATCAGGGTAGAGCTTCGATCAGAGATGTAGTATTAACCTGATCATGAGAAGAGTGACAAAGTTAAAACTGAAGTTTCTAACTTTTTTTCTTCAATATTGACATCATGCATCATAATGTCAGCAATCTTTGGTCGGCTCGGCGTCGATCGACCGTGATGCGATCCGTTGAATGAAAAGGCTCTTCTTTCGAGCTCTTCCAAACATCTTGGATCTCAAACCTTAACCCATCTAATCGATCAGGGTGAAGCTTTGATCAGAGGTGTAGGATTAACCTGATCTTGAGAAGAGTCTCTTTAAGGGTAGTATTTCTTTAAGAATCTACTATTGATCGGCATCATGAGCATATCATTTTCTAGAGTTATAAGACGGTGTGCTCTATTTGAGTAGACTGACTCTACTACAAATGGTTCTTTTCATTTGGGTTGAAATTTTTCTTTCATCTTATGTATCATAACCATGGGTCTTCGGACAGCTAAAACAAGATCATTTTTCTTAAAAATCTGTTCTCTGACTTTCTTATTGAGGGCTTTGGAAATTCGAACTTGATAGAGCTTGATTTGCTGTTGGGCTTGCAGGTGTTTGTCATCTAAAGCTTCCAACTCTTGGAGGCACAATCGATGCTTCACTTCATCCGTCATCCTGGTTGTTAAGGCAACTCGCAGAGATGGGATTTGTATCTCTAATGGAAGTATAGCTTCACATCCTTACACCAAGAAAAATGGTGTAGCCTTTGTCAAGCTTCTTACCGTTGTGTGGTAAACCCATAAGCATTCGCGTAATTTGTCGTCCCAGTTATGTTTACTTTTGAGACAAATTTCTTCAGAAGCTTTCCAATGATCTTGTTAAAAGCTTCTGCGAGACTGTCGGTAGCCTGCTAGTATGTTGTTGATAGCACACTTTGAATTCTAAATTTATTACAGAGCCTTTGGAATGCTCTGCTGACGAATTGGGTCCGCTATTGTGGACAATTCATCTGGGGTATACCAAAGAGGTATAGTACGTGATGCTTGATGAACTTGATCATGTCTGATGTCTTTACTTCCTTTAGAGGAACAGCTTCCGCCCATTTAGAGAAGTAATTAGTTATGACCAAGATGAAGTGATGTCCTTTGAATGTTGGAGGGCTAATGGCTCCGAAAACATCCATTCCCCACATCTCAAATGAAAGAGGACGTTGGATGAAGTTATCCCGGTGCTTGATGAACAAAGTCACCGTAGATCTGACAGGCATGCGTAGGATTTATAAACAATGGCAATACAAACACTAAAACAAAAATGAATAGTGTTTAAATAAAATACTTATAAGAAAAGAAAAATGCACAGAATAAATCTCAAAAAAATGTAAACGCAAACATGAGAGATTTTATCGTGGTTCGGTCCTCGTGACCTACGTCTAGTCCCCAAGCAACCCGCTTGAAATTTTTCTTATCTTGATTTTGATACACCCAAAATCAACTCCTTGTACACCACTTGACAAAACAACCATTGCCAAATCTATACAACTCTTCTCTACACTAAGAAGACAACAACTTGTACAATTCTTCTTTACACCAAGAAGACACTCTTGTACAACTCTCTTTGAATGATTACAAAGAATCCTATAAGCCTTGAAACTTGTTTGTGATCATGAACAAGGTCTCTTATAGGTGGACTCTCAGAATTCTTCAAAATAGAATAGGAATTGTGTGAAAAAAAGAAAGTGGAAACTAGTTTTTTGAAAAATAGAATTTTCAATAGTGTTTTTGGATAGAAAACTTATGATTTAAATTGGTGTATTCATCCTGGGACAACATCCCTATTTATAGCTGAAATCAATGATCAGTTAGGGCAGTTACAACTCAAATTTGAAAATCAGAATGTTGGATAAAACATCAAAAAATCAAGAACTGAATAACAGTTAGAAACTAAAGTTAGTCGACTAAGGTATGGGAGTAGTCGACTAATATAAGAAATTTTTTCTGGGTTAGTCGACTAGCCAAGATATTAAGTCGACTATATGAAGATTGACACAGAATGACAAGTCTCTGAAAACTAAACTTAGTCGACTAGCAGAGAGGGTAAGTCGACTAATGTTGGTTACAGTCAACAAACAGAGAACTGATATATCATTTGTGAAGACACTTACACGATTATATAACAAAGCAAGTCGACTATAGGATATGTTAGTCAACTATAGAAAAAGGTTAGTCGACTACAAGACTATTTTGTATGTGTGATCAAGGCTTTTAACAATCTTTTAAAAAATACACAAAAATAGTAAATACCTTAGAATAATCTTGAGCAGTTAGAACTCAGCGCTAGCTTTTGAGATAGAGCTCCAATGCATCTGCATCATAAATGTTATAATCAAAATCTAAGTTCCAATAGCATGACATCACTTAGCATAGGCGATGGTGTCAGGAATCATTTCGGCTAATAATAGCCAAGTCTTCTAAGCCGATCTCTGAGCTTAGGTCCGAGTTGATGAGCTCCGCACATACCTTCATGATCTTCCCTGATTGTCTCCTGTGCCTCTTTATATGAAAGGCATTGGAGTAAGATTCCATCATATGATTGGCGATACGCTGTTCGCGTGATCGCATTGTAATAGAACCGAGGAACTTGCCTTCTGATGGCATCTGTCTCTTTGGGATTGTCAGGCAATATGCCGTACAACGAAGTCAATGTAAGGGAATCACCAATCCCTGGATTCGAGACTTGTTGAAGTCTCATGAGTCTCTTTAACTTGAAGGTCTCCTCTTGGAGTTTTACTGTCTTCAAGGGTAATGTGCAATAGTACAAATCTTGACTGTAGACAAGTACTCTCTCTTCTGCTCTAGCTGGAAGGGCCAATGAAGTAGGGAGAGATGCCAATACATGTAGATGTGCATTTTCCTAATACGGTACATGGTCAATGTAGAAGTTTTTAAACTTCTCTGCCATGTCAATGGTTGTGTCGTGATGGGGCATCAAATCTTTATGTCGGACTTCATACTCCCCGCGAACCTAGTTGGCGATGATTTTTTAATCACCATAAGCTTTGAGATTTTTGACTTCAATCTCTTTAGCAAGTTGGATTCTGATCAAGAGAGCGCTGTATTCAGAAATATTATTGTAACACGACTCAGTTAATGAGAATACATGAGAGATCACGTAATTATGTGGGGAAACAAGTACTACCCTTACACCTGTAACAATATTTCCCCCATGTTTTGTTCTTGATGCTCCATTAAAAAATAGTTGTCACACTTGTTCTTCTGAGGAGACATGGGCCGCATTAACTTCTACAATCTCATCTAGGATATCGTCATAAAATTTTGAACTTCCTGGAATTGGATGATCGGCTAGAAAATCTGCCACAACTTGACTTTTGATCACCTCTTGTGGCATGAATTGCATCTTATATTGTGAGAGCAATAAGGCCCATTTCGCCAATATGCAATTTAGCGAAGATGGTCTTGTCATGAGTAATCACAAGGGATTAACTCTGAAAATGACGTGAATGTGTTGCCTCACAAGGTAGTGTCACATCTTCTGAATGGCAAGACAAGGCTAAGCATTCCTTCTCGATCGGGTTATAACGGTACTTCACTGATTGAGTTTTTACCTGCACACAAAAATACAGAATTTTAGATTTAGAATAAAGAGTGCAAGTACTCAATATTACCGCAATAGTAAGTGGCTATGCGGGTCGTGATCCACAAGGAGGGACTAGCGATGGAAGCTTTTTAGTAAGTTCTCTTTTAAGTTATAAAATATGGTTAAAGATCTTCTTTTAGTTCTTTAAAAGAAAAGAGAAAAATGGAGTTATAGTTAAGTTTGAAAAAAGGTGGTAGATTGAGAAGATGGAGAAAATAGAAAATAAATATATACAAAGAAATCGAAAAGAGTGATAAAAGAGTTGGGTGTTGATGGTGTTGGTAATCTAAACTAAAAAATTAAAAGAAAGACAACTAAAACCTAAAAAACTTACTTACCTCTTCGGCGCCTACTTACCTTTGACCCGTATCGACGATGTACCTTTGTTTGAAGGCGAGCGAAGTATGACAAATAGGATCTTTCCCATTCCCGATTTATACTATTAAATGAAGGGGCAAGCTACACTACTATAGGAATGGATATCCATCACCATAAGTCATCAACAGCACTTGCAAGGGCAAGGCAACTTCGAAGCTATCGAATTCATTTGGATCCACAAACACAGAAGAGGGAAGCAAATGAAAACAAGAATAGAAAAGGAAAGAAAACTTCGATTCGATTCAAATAACAATGAAAGAAAAGATCACTTATACTGGTGTCACCCTTAGTACAGGATTGATCTCATTCCTCCATGAAAATCTCCTCTCCTCTCAGTTACATAAAGAAAATAAAAAATACATAAAAGAAAACTAAAAACCTAAGTTACAAACTACAGATTAGCCTAAAATCTACTCTCTGCTTTGTCGTTCCCCTTTGCCTTTGAGATTGCAGGTATTTATAGAGAAAATGCAGAGATTAGAGGAGTATTAAGATAGGAGAAGCTAGATATTTCTGAATTTGAATCCTCCCCTTATCTCCAAACTTGATTTGATGTGGATATTCAGTTCTGATCTGCGGCTTGTTGGCGTGTTGATTACTGAATATAACTTATCAAATGATAGAATTCAAAATAGTGATTAACTTAAAAGTTGTATCCCTTTAAGTCTTCTTTTTAGATCATCTTGAATTATTAGATTTGAATTTTGGTAATGAAAGCTATGATTCAAATATTAAAATATATTCAGTCTGAATCTGAGTCAAATTTGCTTCATCTCATCCGTTAATCTTCTCTCTATCATTTATCCCTTTAGATGTGGACTCTGTATTTGACATTATCCTCGATTGATCTTTAGATTTAACTCCTTGATTCACCAAAAACTGAATTTAACCAATTAGATTTGGGATCATCCTCCTCTAAAAAATAGATCTAATTAAATCTGAATTTAACTGATATTGATTTGATTTTATCTTCTTTCTCCCCATGGTTATTTTTTGCAAAATAGACATTTAAGATAAGGAATTTAGTAGATTTATTATATGATAAATGTAAAAATGTAATAAAGAATAATGCAATAAATGTGTGCAATCACACCCCACACCTATCTTTTGCTCGTCCTCGAGAAAAACAACAAAACTAAATCAAAGATTATTAGACCACTTTCGCAGGTTACGTGATTGCACTAAGCATGTATAACAAGCCGTTAAACCTCTAGTTCCCACTAGAGGACGAGTTTTGTCTCGTGAGGGTTTTCAGTGAATTGCACCCACAAAATCTATAAAGAAAGAAAAATGTCAGTATTTTGAAACACATTTTGAAAGAAAAATATTTGAAATATTATTGTAAGATTTAAGTAATCTATAAGTTAAACTGAATTTTTATTTTGAAACATAGTCTCTATTCAAAAATTTGTTATCAATCAAAGTAAAGAATCAAATTGTACTTCTCATCTAGTCTATTATCTTACTCTAAGTCATATGCACCTTCGTGACCGTGAAGTTTTGACTAAGGGTTCTTTAACTCTAACGCTTATGCCTTATTTATATATATGTATTTTATATTTTATTTTTGGTGATATTATTCCTTAGTTCTATTAAGCTTTCTAAACTACCCATGTAACGAGCCATTAATCGGTGACTCTCAAACTAAATGGTCTTAGGGCACCGGGTAAGAAAACACCCCAAGGATTTAAGGACTCGAGCAAACAAGGACACAAAACTATGGGTTTTATTATATGAATCGCTTTTAGGCGTGAATACTTATGCTTTATGAGGCACAAATACCCAGCTTAAGCAGAGGATTTTATATATATATATATATATATATATATATATATATATATATATATATATATATATAATAAGACATAATAATCTTTGTTTTTGAACCCTAAGTGTGTAAGTATATGAAGCATGCATATTTCATCAAGCTAAAAATCAAGACTAAATTACTTTCACAAATTTTCTTCCTAACCTTAGAAATCAAAGAAATAATTTTATTTTGACCAAGTATAAGAAATCCTAATTATGATTTTCCTATTCCTTAAAATTGACTTAATTTCTTACAAAAAAAATATGTCAAAATATTATTTCTATTTTCAAAAAGTTTTTAAAAGAAAAGAAAATGTTAATTTTTTTCTCTTTTTTTAATAAAAAGAAAAACCTAAGTTATGTTAGAATCCTCCCCGACACCTATCTCATGCATTGTCCTCAATGTATGAATTAATGCATAGATGCATGAAAAAAAAGAAAGGGAAGGAAAATGTTACCTTAGGTGGTGGTTCCGGTGGTGGTCTGATTGGTCCATGAAATACGGTCTAATCAAATTTGCGTGGAGTTTGGAGGAACTCACCAGAATCATCTCTAATATAATCCACTAAAATGATGTATATATGAATTATTTTTATTAAGAATTTTATCCCATCTAATTTCCAAATATCACAAATAATTTCGGAGTCAATTTTATCAACACCCTTGTCCCAAAATAGAGTGTGAAAAGATGGAATGATTGACTAGGACTTAGAAAGTACAGGAACTAATACCGACTCAGGATAGTGACTTAAGTCAAGTAAAGGTTTAGGATTCGAGATTGGTTCAGGAAGTGGGTCCAAATCAAGAAGTTGAAAATCAAGTCCGCATTCATTTCCCAATAATAGAATGTGACTTAATATTGGTGACTCAAGTTCAAGAATGACCGGTGTAGGAATCAAAACTAACTCTAAAATATTACTCAAGTAGGGTAACAAAGCACGAGTCAATATTGGTTCAGGAATTTGAAGTAGATCACAAATTTGAGAATCTAGGCACATTTCTCATTGAATTCAATTTCATAAAAATGAGAACTTACCCATTTGTCAATAGGACTTTCAAAAGTATGAAATTGGTCAAGTTTAATCTGATGATCAGAAAAGATTGGCGATTCAATTTCATGATGAATTGGTACAGGATCCAATATTAACTCGGGAAAAGATTGATATCAGGTGAAGAACCAGAGTCATTATTGAATCAGGAAGTAGAATTGAATCACCAAGTTGAGGTTCAGGATCATATTCATTTTCAAGTTCAATTTCAGAAAAGGGATAACTTGCCAAAATGTCAATGTGATTTTTAAATTTTAGAGTTTGAGCAAGTTCAAATGGGTGTGCTAAAATGGAATCATGTTTTCTAAAATAACATGATTCTTTGGCTCTAACAGAATGGTTAGTGACATCAGAAATGGTCAAACGGTGATAATAGAAGTTTAGACCATTATATCTATGTCATGATTACGAGCGATTTGAGCCTGAGTCATGGCTTCAAGCATCTTTTCATAGTCGATTGGTTCATCATTTTGTTGCGATTGGACTTGAAAAGATGTTTTATTTTGGAATTTGTAGTGAAATTGTGAGTCCGTCAGATTTTGTGATTGTTGCTTGGACTCACGCATACTCATTTTCAAGGTTGATGGTTTTCTATTTTGAACTAGTGGAACTGAGTTTGAATCTTAGAAATATTATAGACAAGGTAGATAAGGAGGACAAGTTGGTTGAAAATTGGACTCAGGGGAGGTGAATCCCCATTGACTCTGTGAAGAGTTGAAATTATTTTGGAAATTATGGTCATAAGATTGGGGGCATGGGTTATATTGATTCGAATAAGAGCAATTTGACACACTAGGTTGGTTAAAGTTATGATATGCCGGGTTTGGAATATCCGAAAAAGAGGTCGGGGTGTAATATGGATTACCATTAAAATTGAAAAAATTATTGTTATAAGCCATATCACACAATAAATATCAAACACAAATAAAGAAAAATAAACAAATAAGCAAACAAATAAAAAGAAAAAATCTAACCTAAGTTAGGGTAAACCTTAAACATAGACGACTCCTAACTGGTTAAACTGTCTACGGGAGGTATATTGCTGAATCTGACCACAAGTTAATCGGCCAGGTAGGGGCAAGATTGATGGGAGGTATCCGTGCTTAAAGCAACGAGCCTAATTATGCCAAACCACCAGCCTTCGGGGTTTTGCCCCTCAATCCTCAACCTTAGACACCGATTTAGTAAGAGTCAAATTCAAATCAACTTCCCCCTTAAGTCAGTCTCCTATTTGAGTCCGAGATGTCCCTAGAGCCAACGTTTACTCAGTTTTAGTTAGGCTTGGGTTAGTGAGTGAGGAGATTGTTTGTGGGCTAAGGGAGAGTATATGACTTCCCCACCTTATCTTGTTTATAAGACAAGCCCTTAAATCAATTTAGTGCAGTGTACAAGTATATAGAAAAAGTAACACTCAAGCAATATTTCATACAATAATGAACCTTATACTAAATGCTATGCACACATACCTTAGCTCCAGCACTCTTCAACAGTAAATAGAAAATGTAATGAAATAGACACGTGCCTAAATGCAAAGTCTAAATCATTTTTAGAATTTACAATCAACCTTTTACTGTTGTGTTAGAAATATATGTACAGTGAGTCAAACAAGGAAATAGATAGCTACAGATATTAAACTTTATAATTCAGCTAACCTGCAAAAAATAGAAGTTAGTAGTTCACTAAGATTGCCATAGGAATGTAGAAAATCTGAGGGCTTCTGGGCTCTGCTTTCTAGAGCAGAGTCCAGGGCCACTTATATATCCACTGCAGCAAAAAATTTCTTGTTGACAAACCTGTACATCAAGAACAAAGAAGAAAGTTAACAAAAAGTGTAAATCTAAAAAGAGAATAACTAACCGTCCCTCCCCGGCAACGGCGCAAAATTTGATGAGTTTTTACCTGCACACAAAAATACAAATTTTAGATTTAGAATAAAAAGTGCAAGTAATCAAAATTACCGCAATAGTAAGTGGCTATGCGGGTCGTGATCCACAAGGAGGGACTAGCGATGGAAGATTTTTAGTAAGTTCTCTTTTAAGTTACAAAATATGGTTAAAGATCTTCTTTTAGTTCTTTAAGAGAAAAGAGAAAAATGGAGTTATAGTTAAGTTAGGAAGAAGGTGGTAGACTGAGAAGGTGAGAAAATAAAAAATAGATATATACAAAGAAATCGAAAAGAATGATAAAAGAGTTGGGTGTTGATGGTGTTGGTAATCTAAGCTAAAAAATTAAAAGAAAGAAAACTAAAACCTCAAAAACTTACTTACCTCTTCGGCGCCTGCTTACCTTTGACCCGTATCGACGATGTACCTTTGTTTAAAGGCGAGCAAAGTATGACAAATAGGATCTTCCCCATTCTCGATTATACTATGAAATGAACGGGCAAACTTCACTACTATAGAAATGGATATCACCACCATAAACCATCAACGGCACTTGTAAGGGCAAGGCAACTTCAAAGCTATCGAATTCATTTGGATCCACAAACACAGAAGAGGGAAGCAAATGAAAACAAGAATAGAAAAGGAAAGAAAACTTCGATTTGATTCAAATAACAATGAAAGAAAAGATCACTTACACCGGTATCACCCTCAGTACAAGATTGTTCTCATTCCTCCATGAAAGTCTCCTCTCCTCTTAGTTACATAAAGAAAATAAAAATTACATAAAAGAAAACTAAAATCTAAGTTACAAACTACAAATTAGCCTAAAATCTACTCTCTGCTTTGTCGTTCCCCTTTGCCTTTGAGATTGCAGGTATGTATAGGAGAAATGCGGAGGTTAAAGGAGTATGAAGATAGGGGAAACTGAATATTTCTGAATTTGAATCCTCCCCTTATCTTCAAACTTGATTTGATGTGGATATTCAGTTCTGATCTGCAGCTTGTTGGCATGTTGATTATTGAATATAACTTATCAAATGATAGTATTCTAAATAGTGATCAGCTTAAGAGTTGTAGCCCTTTAAGTCTTCTTTCTGGATCATCTTGAATCATTAGATTTGAATTTCAGTAGCAAAAGTTATGATTCATATACTAAAATGTATCCAGTCAGAATCTGAGATAAATTTTCTTCATCTCATCTGTTGATCTTCTCTCTATCCATTTATCCCCTTGGATTTGGACTCTGTATTTGACGTTATCTTTGGTTGATCTTTAGATTTCACCACTTGATTCACCAAAAACTGAATTTAACCAATTGAATTTTGGATCATTCTCCTCTAACTAAATAGATCTAGTTAAATCTGAATTTAACTGATATTGATTTGATTTTATCTTCTTTCTCCCCATAGTTATTTTCTGCAAAATAGATATTTAAGACAAGGAATTTAGTTGATTTATTATATGATAAATATGAAAATGTAATAAAGAATAATGCAATAAATGTGTGTAATCATCCACCACTATCATTGTTCTACTCAAATAGTAGATAGCATGTTCGTGGTTTTGATCATTGTTTTGAGCTAGTAAAGCTTTCAAGGAATGATCCATAACTCGAATATATAGCAAGAAAAGTCTTCCTGATACTGGAGCTACCAGAACGGAAGGGTGTGTGAGGTACACCTTGATCTCTTCAAATGGTTCTTGGCAAGCGCTGTCCCAAATGAATAAGACTCCCCTATTCATTAGTTTGGTGAAGTGCTGGCAGCATCCTAAAAGATTTGATATAAATCTCTAGATATATGACAATCGTCCCTGTAAGCTTCTGAGTTCTTTAAGATTTCTCGGAGGTTGTATCTCTTGGATGGCATAGACTTTCTCTGGATCCAGGTGAATTCTTTTAGATGTAACTGTAAATCCAAAGAATTTGCTACTAGCTATCCCAGGAAGGACTTGGTTGGGTTCATCTTTAATTGGTGAGCACGTATTATGTCAAACACTCTTTTTAAATCTGCGAGGTGATTGCCTTTGTTGCGGCTTTTCACAGTGATATCGTCGACATAGCATTCTACAGTCTTACGTATATGCTCATAGAAGATCACATTCAAGGTGAGTTGATAAGTTGCACCAGCATTCTTCAAGCTAAAGGGCATTACCATATAGCAGTATACTCCCAAAGGCGTCCTGAAAGATGTGTGCTTTTCATCTTCAGGGTACATTTTTATTTGATTATACCCTGAGAAGCCATCCATGAAAGACATCCTCTCAAAACCGCACGTATTGTCAATCATAACAACTACAATTGGGAGAGGAAAATTCATCTTTCGGACAAGCAACATTTAGATCATGGTAGTCGATGCAAATCCGGATCTTTTCGTTTTTTTTTTAGAACGGGAACTATATTGGACCCAATCAGGATGTTGCTCTTCCATGATGAAACCAGAATCTATGAGTTTCTTAACTTCTGATTCGATTGCTCCCATAATCTCGGGACAACATCATTTTTGTTGTTGCTTGACTGGCTTAGCGTCCGGGTAGATGTTGAGGCGATGCATAGCTATCTTGGGATCGAGCCTAGGCATGTCCTCATAATTCCAAGTGAAGACATATTTATACTCTCATATGAGATGTATTAAGTCTTCTTTCTTAGAAAGTAACAAGCTCTCGCTTATGAAAATAGCCTTAGGGTTAGTCTCATTTTCAAGATTTATCTGAATCACTTTATACTCAGTGCTTCGTGTAAAACGTACATCCCAAAGAGTATTTATGTGTTTAATTTATGGATTAAAGTCCGATTGGATCAATTCTTCAGATTTGAAAGTATCTTCTCTGTCATTATCTAAATGTTTGGTTGATACCATGTTCACTGAGAGACTCTCGAAGATATCTCCTACACTGACATTTGAGTCTCATGACGATGTTGTTGATGAGCTGTCATAATAGACTTCTTCATCAAACTCAGAATTTGACAAGACTGGCATACATACATAATTGAGTCCTTTACGGGTCTTGTGACAGTAGTCGGGGTCTTTACCTTTCAATATAAATGAATGAAGTAATGCTCGCTTTCCTTTGCCGAAATTAAGGCCAATCTTTTGGTAAAATCATACCCCATTTTTTTGCATCATGTGACGTGACTTTTGTCTGTAATGGAGGAAATGTGGAGACTCAGTACTACCCTCTGAGCTTTCACAAGTTATAGGCTCAGACTCGATTCTTCCAAATATAATTGATTTTTGAGTTTTCTGCTTGGTTGGTACTTCAAAGGCAGCTTTGCGTGTGTCGCTGATCTTTTCGCGTACCATAAGGGATGACTTTATTGGTGCATACAATGTGTTAGAGCACCCATTGCTGACCAAGAGCCACTGTCTACATCAGTATTAGTATCCGATGGTATAGAATCACAAGCAAATGCAGAAAAGTATGCCAAATCTTAATTTTTATTGATAAACTGCCCACCATTAATATTGGCGGTGGTATTGAAATCGAGCTTATTAATGCTCGTTATAAGTGGATTTATTTCTCAGAGACTCCTCTTCTTCTGGCCCCGTATCAGCTTCGTTGCTAAAGTCGGGTTCTTCTGGGTGCGAATTCTCATCAGTCTCAAGAGAATTTTGATAGAGGAGGAAATCGGTGAAGTAATTCTCAGCTCCCTTGAACGGATACTTTTCAACAATCAACGTTCTTACTTTTCCCTCTTCATTAACGTTTATCATATCTTGATGAAGAGTGGATGGGACGATGGAGTTGCGGTGAATCTAAGGTCGTCCTAGCAATAAGTTGCACGAGGTATCAGCATCAATGACATAGCATGATACCTCGGATCTCAGGTCCCCAATTTGACATATGAGCTTGATTTTTCCCATCGAGCATGTACTATTAGCATTGACACCATAAATGGTTGTCTAAGTGGTGTTAATCACGGGGTGGGGATCTCCAAATGTTGCATAATCCTGCTGGGCATAATGCTCAACGCATATCCCAGATCAACCTGAATATGACTCACTTCAAATGATCCAATATACTCGGTGTAATACAATGGTTTATTATGTTTTCTTTAACTGGCATGTCTTTGGGGTGAAGGTGATGCAGGAAAACTGCTTCGAGGTGTGGTGGTAATAGTTGCCATTTTTCTTTCCGCATATAAAGGAATCTGGGCCATGAAAATCTCTGCATCTGCTAATGCTTCTCTTAAGGCATCCCTTATAGACTTGGAAAGCCTCAGAAGTTCATAAAGGGTGATTTGAGCAGCGATGTTGGCTAACCGAGCCAAGACATCAAAACGAAAGGGAGTTGATGGTCCCACATTGCCTTTCTGAAAAGCTTTGACATAGCGAAGCTCTTTCCATTTTTTAATGGAAGGTTTCGTGGACTACTAGATTGTCTCCTCAGCTGCTGGGGGAGTCTACAATCGGCTCGCTGTACTGTTTCAAATACTGCTTGTTGTTAGCCCAAAGTCCCATCACTCTAGTTTTGATGATGATTAACTCATGTAGTTATAATACTAATGATCTTGTATTTATATAGTTTCAGTTATTGATCAAGACCTTAGTAGGTGCTTAGCTTCAATAAAGGAGTTTCGGAGCTAACATATGTAGATTCAAGAGCTCGCGCGTCAAGATCGCATCTAGCACTCGATGGAGTCAAGCTCTTTGGATCGTGTTTGGATCGAGTTGGCTTGGAGAAGGAGTTTTACGAGAAGACTTCAGTTAGTCTAGTTTAATTTTGTGTTTAGATCTAATGTAAAGATAGATTAGTGTTGATATGCTTAAGTTCACACACACAAGTTCAATATGTTTGATTTTCGGTTTAACCGATTTTGGATTTCGAATAGACATATATATGATTTTCATGAATAGAAAGAATCAAAATAAGTTTACATGATTTAATGTATATTAGATTTCATCTATATACATCTATGCTTCATATATTTGGAAAAACTTATTTTGATGTTCTATTTCATGTATTTAGAGTTTTGTAATTAACAAAACCTATTTTGGATTTTATGCCAAAAATATAGATATATCATTTACATGTGTATTGGATTCTATCCATATAAAATATGCTTCAAATGTGTTTAAATAACTTGTTATTGTATCTATACAAGTTTGGAAAAAATCAGATTTCCATTTTAAAGTTTGGTTTTTGGAAAATACCGATTTTGTGTTAAAGCCTAATTTCTATATCACAAAAATAGTTCAAATAGTTTGTAATATGTGTTGATTTTGCTCACACATATTTATTCTTCAAATATTTATAAGAACCTATTTTTTGAAATTTGTGAGAATTATGGGATTTTATTAGAGTTAAAATGTCTAAGTTCAAGTCTCTTAATATCTGCTAGAACCTACTGGCGGTCAACCATCCGGTCGAACGGATCAGAGGTCGGTCTACCGGACCGGTCAACCGATATACACGAGAATGTGCACAAGACCAGCCTAGAAGGCCGGTTGACCGGGCAGTCGACTGACTGTAACTACCCAACTCTCGAGTAGTGCTGCACAACTGGGCGGTCGACCGACAGGCTGTGCCCTTGTCGACAGGGCGGTCGACCAGAGCACCAACGGTCAGAAATATGACCGTTGGATGGTCGACCGGCCGGTCGACCATAAGGTCAAAATGACCTTTTCTGGCTGCCAACGGCTAGTTTTCTCCTAGCCCTATAAAGGAGTTTTGGGGGCTGTTTTGAATAAGATTTGAGAAGAGAATTTTAACCAGTTTTCTAGTGCCATCTTTCTCATTTTCTAAAGAGTTTTAAAAGAGTTTTTATGCTTCAAATCTCTATCTTTTATTTTATTTTTCAAAGGGTTAGAAAAATCAAAGAAAAAGAAGTCTTTGGGAAATTAGTTTTGATCTTTATTTTTATTTCTATCTAGTATTTTTCTCAAGTATTTTTCATTATGATTTTGTTTTTCAAACACTATATTTTATTATACTTGAGCTATCATATCTAATCTTATCTATAGGATCTTATTTATGTGAGGAAAGTTGTTTGTCATCATTGGATCACCAAGTGTTGTAATCTCTTATTTGCTTTGGCTTTGTGTCTATCCCTCTTGTGTAGAGGTGATTGGCATTTTGCTTTGGATTTATGGCTTGTCTCTCTTGTGTAAAGGTAATTGTGTTTTAGCGTAATGCCTTATCCCTCTTGCGTAGAGCTGATTGTAGTTTGGCTTTATGCCCATCCCTCTTGTGTACAGGTGATTGAGTTTGGCTTTGTGCTGTGCCTCTTGAGTAGAGGTGGTTGTGTTGGAGAGAGGATTTGTATACTCCAAGTTTGTAATTGCAAATTTCTCGGTGGAGGTTCCCTTTGTGAGAGGTCCTGTGTGGATGTAGTGGAAATCCTTTTGTGTGAAGGCGGAGATGTAGAGCAGTGACCCGAACCTCGAAACATATCTTGGTGTTTGCGTTTGATCCACTATCTCTAAACTCTATCTCTCTTATATATTGCATTACTTTATATTGCATATATTCATATACTGATATAGTTTGTGTGTTGGCCATACTTGTGTTGAACCAAGAGAGCTTCATATAGCACCTCAACTCTCAATTTAGAGGAATCTCGAGGAGATAATCCAGAGCCCTTCACGGGGAATTCAGCTACACTCTTTGGTTACACATAGTGTGTTGCATTTGAGTTTTAATTCTGCATCATTTGTTATTAGATTAGCTAGTACATCTATTCACCCCCCTCTAGGTGTATTTCATTTGCCAGATCGAGTCTTCAATGTGAGAGGTGCACTTGTGTCAGCAGCAAAGGCTGACTCCTCTTCTCCTGAACTGGTGAAGGAAGCAACATCCTCCTCAGTTTCTCTGGTAAAGATACCCATCACGTTGCTGGAGATGCTTTAGCCTAACCTTTGTACTTCCTGTTTGTGACAGTCGTTCACTATTGGCTTTCAACAATACCAGGATGGACCCACATTGTCTCTCCTCGATGAGTAGGAACAGAAACAAGACCTTTCTCCTTCTGGTTATGAGGATCAGTATTGACCACTCTTAGCTCCCCTTTTGGAATCGGAACCACTCTGATTGGCACTAGCTGGAGATCCCAGCCAAATTGAATAGGCGATGTGGCTGTCATGTTGGCAGTCAGTTTCTTTTGCTCTGGATGGAGCTTAAATACCTCTGCGTCAATCAAAGCTTAAAGAACATCTTTGAAGATGTAGCAATTCTTAATTGGGTGTCCCAGCATCCTATGACATAAATAGTAGCTAGGATCATCAGTCTTCCCTACCTTTTCAGGACGTCTGACCTCCGGCAATTTGAGTTTGTTACTCTTTTGGAGTAACTTAAACAAAAAGACTACATGCTCATCCTTGAAGGAGTATAGTTTACTGGCACGTGCTTAGCCGAGAGCTCCACCCCCTCTGACTGATTGGAGCTTCAAAAGTGACTTAACCTCCATTGCTAGAGTATCTCTTCTCTTAGGCTGAGAAGATGACTCTGGGGCACGCTGCATTGGTTTGTCGGGTCTTGATTTGCTGTCTTTTTCTTACGGCCCTAACCTTGGCAATAATTTCTTCCACCTGTTTGTCTTGTAGGACCAACTGCTTTCAAGTGCGGCATTCTACCACTCTCATTTGAGTGAGGAGGGCAGTCTGCAGATTATGACGACATGTCTCAACCAGTGTAGACTGGGTCATGCCGCTGGGACAGTGGAGTGCCATGGTCTGAAATCTTTCGACAAAAGTCTTGATAGATTCTCCTTTCTTTTGCTTGGCTGCAAGGAGAGTTGGCACTAAAATTTCTGTATCATCTTCAAAGAAACGAGTCAGAATAACTTCTCGAGGTTGGCTAATGTCTTGATCGAGCTGACAGAAAGTTTCATGAACCATTCAAAGGCAACCCCAATGATCAAATGAGCCATGATGGCATCATTTGACACTACATTCCCAGTTTGGGATTTAAAATAGTATATGTGCTGGTTCGGCGATCTTTTACCATCGAAAATATGGAGAGTCGGTGCCTTGGACTTGGAAGGGTGTTTGGACACATGTATTGCATAATCGTTACTACATCCCTACATATATTCTGTAATAAATCCTACAAATAACTTGTCTTAAACTCTAAATCATGCAGGATATGATCAAATAAAGAAGATAAGATAAGGCCAACTAAATCAGATTTTTGGGAGAATTTAAATCACAACTGAAAAGAAGAATGTATCAGAAGGATAATCCCAGATCAGCATCGATTAAACCAGATTTTGAAGATCCATTTGGTTGGCTAAAGTATTAAGTAAGATCACATCAAATCCAGATCGAAAATAGAAAAACCAACAGGAGATAAAGGAGAATTGGGAATCAACGGAAGCGCGTCACCCCGAATTGGCCCTATGGCCAAATCATTGCCGTGGAAAAAGCGGCTTGGGCCACGTTTCTAAAGCAATCTGTTGAGATTTGGGGGAGGGTTTGCTCCCCCATCTTTATACACTCTCCCCCTTTATGTTTTGCCTATAAATACTGGCTTTTCTAATGAGAAATGCATACCGGAAAGGCTGTAAAGACTATTTAAAGAGAGAAATGTGTGTTGGGCTGTAATGTGAGAATGGAGAGTTTGTAACAATGATTTATGAATGAAATGAAGTATTATTCCATCCCGATCGTGCATCGTTCTTCTGTCTAAACTTTCTCTACTCCTTTCTCTTATTTATGTGATGCAATTCTATTCCTTTAATGATATTTACTTTATGCTTACATTAATGATGTCATCTTCTCTTTGCAACCTTTAAAATTTTTCTATGCTCTTTATTTCAGCAGCGTTTGGAGGAGGAAGACGACAAGGAAATGACAAATTTTGTGCCAATTCTAGATTTTATCTTTCTTCTCCTTTCCTCTCTTATTTTCTTCATCGCTTATTTCACTTTGCTTTTATATTCGTTAGTACTCTTTTACTTCTTTTTACTTCTTAATACTTAAAGATCCTTAGTTTTTAAAACAAAACTCCAACCTTCATCCAAGGATTTCTCAACTAGCTTTAAATTATATGGGATTTTTAATAACTATGTTTTTAATAAGTCTCTATGGATTCGATCCTATCCTTGGCACTATACAATTTTTCTAAAATTTCAAAGCAAGATTTGATTTTCATAACTTGTATATGGTTTAAACAATGATAGATTTCTTCATAAACTTCAAACTGCGAACAATTTTAGGCGTTGTTGCCAGGGACATGTAAATTTTTAGATTTTAAAAATCAACATTTAATCCTTTCTAGTTTTATATATATAAAAATTAAATTAATAATAATTTTAGAAATTTAAATCTTTTTAAAATAAAAAAAATATAATAAAGATAATTTTTTTCTTTTTCTTCTTTTCCATCCCTAAGATCTAAACTTCAAACTTTTCTTTTTGCAGGAATATTACATGAACGAGCGAAAATTTACACAACAGGGCGAAACTTGCTTGCTTATGACATAATTGTATTGCTAAACTAAAATAAAAATAAAAATTGCTTGCATTAGAGTGGTCGGAAAGGTTAGTAACTTTTCAACTCTACCCACGAATCTTCTGCTAGTAGGGTTTTGAAAGTGCTTATTGATTGGACTTGACTATGCTGCATTAGAGCATATTGCATAAAAAAAATCTTAAGAGTTATCTCCCCTCACATAAGGTTGGGAGTGATTACCCGTTCCTTGGCTCAAAATTACAAATGCATATAAGTTTTTCTCAAGTTTGAACTAACTTAAAATCAATTAGAACTTGACCACTAGAATTTCAGGCACAATTAAGTGGAACCATTATGTGAAGACCCCGGTGAATACTTTCAAGCTTTCGAAGAGAAACTTTATTGTCTTAGAAAGGGTGACTTAGTTATTGTGTGGCGGTGTCTGGCCTGGAGGAAGGACTGCGTCGCTTATTTGACGAGTTTGACCGGTAAACCCACAATCCTTCCAACCCAGTTTGGAGCGATCTAATTAGGGAGAATTTTATTCTCTTAAGACTAGTGGTTAAAAATTAATTACCTTCGAATTAAGTTCAAGATAAAAAAAAATAATTGATTGAATTTGGTTGGTTGAGTTATTTTGTGTACAATCTTATCTAAAATTTAGAAAATTCTTCTTCAGGGCAGTACCCTGGTTCATGCGAAAGTGATTTTGTATTAAGAGTCGATTAGAACCCATTACTATTTTAAACCCTATTGACACAATGGGTGACACGAATCAAACCCAACAAATGGCCTTAAAAGATTATATGTATCCTGCAAGGTCCACCCAACCTTCTTGTATCACTTTGTCGGCCCTTACGGTAAATTTGAGATTAAATCTGAAAGATACAAATACTTTCAGTTTTTCAAGGATTGACCAATGAGAACTCAGACAAACATATTAGATATTTTGAGAATATTTGTGGAACCATGAAGTATAATTAAATGAAGGAGGAATCCTTAAAACTTAGGTTGTTCCCTTTTTCCTTAAAGGAAAAAGTCAAAACTTGGCTTCTTTCTCTTTAGCCTGGTTCAATTTTCACTTAGGTAAGTTTAGATGAATCATTCTATAGGAAGTTCTACTCCAAGCAGAAAACTTCTACAGTACATCAAGCCCTCAACACCTTTCATCAATTACAAGAGGAGATGTTTTTCAAATATTTGGAAAGATTCAAGGATCTTTCTTAAGTGTTCTCACCATGGATTTGAAAAGATCCGTTTGATCCAAATGTTATATGATGGCTTAGACTACCCAACTAAGATCATGATTGAGTCCCTTTGCAACGGATCATTCACTAGTAAAACCGTCAATAATGCATAGCAATTTTTCGAAGTGGTGGTAGAAGATACTTTAGAATGGGAACCTATTAATGTTAAGCAACCCACCACCATGATAACTACCACCAACAAGGGTGGTATGAATAGAGTCAACCCTAATTTTGAGACTGATGTCAAAATCACATCAGTTATGAGAAGACTTGAAGCTTTATAGATGAACAAGGGAGCACAATATTTGGTTCCCGAACCATCTAAGTCAGTGGTATCTCCCGTTTGTGTCCTTTGTGACAGTCAAGACCACTTGGTTGGACAATACCCTGGGTTGCCAATTATCAAAGCGGAGCAAGCAAATATACTCGATATATTTTGCAAGCTCAACCCCAACAACAACTCATTCAGTGAAACGTACAATTCGGGATGGCGGAACCATCCCAACCTTTCATAGAAATCTTCTCAAGGATAAGGATATGGTGGATCATCATCATTTCAAGGACCATCTTCTAATAATCAATTTCACAAAGGAAATTAATTCAATGCAGCACCATTTATCTCTCCATATATCCCTCCCAATTAAAGAAAACCATTTTTAGAGGACACTCTCCAATAATTCATGCATAGCCAAGCCATAACTAATCAAACCTAAGCCCAAACATATTACAATCAGAATCAAGCGGTAGCTCGGCTCGAGGTTCAGATAGATTAGTTAATTGCATCTATGGGAGAGAGAGAGAAATGACAATTTTTTAGCCAATCTATACCCAACCCAAAAGGACAACATTTCCTTCAAAATGCTCCAAAGGGCCAATTCAAAATTGGCTCGAGTACAAACCATGAAGTCCAAGCCATTCACACCTTATGATTGGGCAAGAGAGTAGACAACCAAGTCCAAACTCCACCAAACAATCCTAATTTTGTTAAGGAAAAAGATAAAGAGAACTCAAAGAAGACAACAAAGAAAAATGACCAAGTTGTTGTTGACAATCAAAAGAAATTCTTTGTGCCCAAGGCCCCATTTCCTTAACGTCTTCAACCAACTAGAAAGAAAAATCATTGTGAGGAAATTTTGAAAGCTTTCAAAAACATCCAAATCAACATTCCTTCTTGAATGTCATCAATTAGATTCCTTCATATGCCAAGTTTCTAAAGGACTTAACCACTAGTCAAGAGGAAAAGTTTTGTGTCTCGTGAAGCTGCATTTGCTACACAAGCATCCTGTCTCATCCAGCAACCCATTACACCCAAGTATAAGGATCCGGAGAGTCCAATGGATTGGTGTTTGCTAGATCTAGGAGAAAATGTAAACCCTATTCTGTGTACAAACAATTAGGTTTAGAGGAGTTATAACCCACTAATCTTACATTGCTTCTAGCAGATAGGTCAGTTAAGGTTCTCAAGGGAATTGTTGAGGATGTTATTTTGAAGGTCGATAAATTTCATTTCCCTGCGGATTTTGTGGTCTAATGGAACCAGTATGAGATCTAAGCAATCACTCCCCGTGATTTTAGAGAGCCCATTCCTTGCTATTGTGGTGTTGTCATTAGATGTAAGAATAGAGTCATGACCTTATTGTTTGAAAATATGACAGTTGAGCTAAATATTTTTCACACTAGTTCCCAACCACATATAATAGATGACCATGAAAAGGTCAATATAATTGATATTTCGATCGGTCACACATTTGAAGAGTCTTGTTATGAAGATCCAGTGGAGAAATGCTTGGCTCATTTTGGACAAAATTTTGACATTGATAAATCTATAGAAGAGGTCAACACATTGTTAGACTCTGTCCTATCATGTGTAATACTCTATGGAAACTCAAAGTAGAACCTTTACCTGTGTCAATATTGTTCTTGTTTCAACAATCATTAAGCCCCCCAAGTTGGAGCTCAAACACCCGACACGTTGAAGTATGCCTTCGTAGGTGAGTCAGAAACTTGACCTGTGATAACTTCTTCTCATTTGGACAAGGACCAAGAAGAAAAGTTGCTGGATGTTCTTGGTGAACAAAAGGAAGCTATAAGATAGACCATAGTTGGCATCAAGAGAATTAGCCCCTCTGTGGCAATGTACCAAATTTATCTCGAAGAGAATGCCAAAATCTCGAGAGAACTATAAAGGCGTTTAAACCCTGTTCTAAAAGTGGTAGTAAGTGCGAAGGTCATAAAATTATTAGATGCAAGTATTATTTATCCTATCTCTAATAGTCAATGGGTCAGCCATGTGCAGGTTGTGCCCAAAAATATCAGAGTCGCAGTTGTTGCTAATGAGAATAATGAGTTAGCTCCAACTCGTGTTCAAACTGGTTGGCGAGTGCGCATAGACTATAGAAAACTCAACTCCATGACTAGGAAAGGTCATTTTTCTCTACCCTTCATCGACCAAATGTTAGAACGTCTTACGGTCATGCTTACTACTCCTTCCTTGATGGTTATTCTGGATATAATCAAATCCCCATTGCTCGTGAGGATCAAGAGAAAATGATATTCACTTGCCCTTTTGGTATATTTTCCTACCATCGCTTGCCCTTTGGGTTATGCAATGCACCTGCTACCTTTCAGCGGTATACGTTAAGCATCTTTTCAGATATAGTAGAACAATTTCTAGAGGTTTTCATGTATAACTTCTCTGTCTTTGGGGCTAATTTTGATGACAGTTTGTATTATCTATCATTAGTATTGATAAGATGTAATGAGAAAAACCTAGTTCTTAATTGGGAAAATTTTCATTTCATAGTGAAATTCTGAATTTTCTTAGGACAATGGTTTCTGATAGAGGTATAAAGGTTGATTAAGGTAAGGTAGAACTAATATCCAAATTACCACCTCCTAGAACTGTTCAGGAGGTCCGATCCTTTTAGGCCATGCTAGGTTCTACCGCTATTTTATTAAAGAATTTTTAAAAAATTTCAAATCTCTGTGTGACCTTCTACTAAAGGATGTTCCCTTTGAGTTTACCCCTTTTTATTTAGTAGCATTTAAAAGGCTCAAGACTGAGTTAACCTCGGCACCCATCATCCGACCACCTGATTGAAATCTTCCATTTGAGGTGATGTGTGATACTTCCGACTATATGGTAAGGTTGTCTTAGGCCATCGAGTGGATAAACTTCCTCATATCATTTACTATTCCAGCAAGACTCTTAACGGTGCCCAACTGAACTACTCCACTACTGAAAAAGAGTTGTCGGCAAAAGTTTTCACTCTTGACAAATTATATCCCTACCTTATAAGTTCTAAGGTCCTAATATATACCAACCATGCGGTTTTAATGTACCTTCTCATGAAAAAGATGCTAAAACCTGTTTAATCCGTTGGATCTTACTCCTACAAGAATTCAATCTAAAAATTCATGATAAAAAAGGGGCTGAGAATGTTATCGCAGATCACTTGTCTAGGATAGTGATTGAATCTATGTTCAACTCGCTATCTATCCTTGAGGCATTTCCTGATGAGCAGTTAATGTCTGTTTCCCCTTTGACTGTTTCGTAGTATGCTGACATTATAAACTACCTAGTCACAGAACAGATGCATGATTCACAGACTAAGAAAGAAAGATTGTGTTTCTTAGCTAGAGTTAAATGGTTCTTCTAGGATGAATCATATTTGTTTAAATATTATCCCGATCAGATCATTCGATGCTGAATTCCTGACCTGAGTTCAGGAACATCCTTTCATTCTGCCATGACCAAGCCTGTGCTGGTAATTTCAGTGAGAAAAAACTGCTGTAAAAATTTTACAGTGTAATTTTTATTAGCCCACTTTATTTTGTGACGCTCATGTCTATTGCTAATCTTGTAATCAATGTCAACAATTAGAGAAAATTGCACGACAAAATGAAATGTTGTTAAACCGGATCTTAGTTGTCGAAATCTTCGATGTTTGGGGCATTCTTTATGGGTCCGTTACCTACGTCTCATGGATACTAGTATATCCTTGTGGCAGTTGACTACGTCTTTAAATAGATAGAGGTCGTAACAAGTAGATCTAATGACAACAAAATTATGGTAAACTTCTTGAAAGAGAATATATTTTCTCATTTTGGCTTCCCTCTTGCAATCATTAGCGATGGTGAAAAATATTTCTGCAATCGTACATTTGAAGCCTTAATAACAAAATATGGCATCAATCATAGGGTAGCCACCCCTTATCACCCACAGACTAGTGGCCAAGTTGAAGTTTCTAACAGAACTATCAAAACTATTCTAGAGAAAATTGTAAACATCACTAGGAAAGATTGGTCTCTTTGATTAATTGATGCCTTACGGACATAAAGAATTGCGTTCAAGACTCATATAGGAATGTCACCATATAGATTAGTTTATGGCAAAGCTTGCCATCTTCCAGTCGAACTAAAACACAAAGCATATTGGGCGATCAACGCCTAAATTTTCATCTAAACAAGGCAGGAGAGTCTATGAAATTTAATTGGATGAGCCTGAAGAGATAAGAAATGATGCATATGATTGTGCAAAACGGTACAAAGACTGTATGAAAATAATGCATGATCGGGTCATAATCATAAGGAATTCCAGCCAGGACAGAAAGTTTTGCTTTACAATTCACATTTACATCTTTTTTCAGAAAAACTGAAATCCCATTGGACTGGTCCCTACATTGCTCGTAATGTACACCCACATGGTGCAGTTGAGGTCCGCAATACCACGGATGGTACCACTTTTCAAGTGAATGGCCATCAGTTAAAGCATATCATGAGTATCTGAGCCCAAAGTAGATGAAATCTTTTTAGAAGATTCTGTTTATCAGGATTGATCTCTATACGTGCTAAACATCCATTTCCATATTATAGTTTTTATGTTTTCTCTTAACTAGGCAATGATTGATGACATTCACTCGTCCTCATCTGGTACTATCTTCTTTCACATTCTTACGATTGTATCATGTTGTGCATTCATTCATACATTAAGGATAATGCATGAGATAAGTATTGGGGAGGGTTCTACCATAGGTTTTCTTTTAAGTTTTCTTGTATATAAAAAATAATAAAAAAACTTTTTGAAAAGAAAAATAATACTTTGACTTAGTTTTATCATAAATTAAGTTAATTTTAAGGATTAGGAGAATCATAATTACGATTTCTTATACTTTGTTAAAAAAAGAGTGTTTATTTGATTTCTAGGGTTATGAAAAAATTGAAAAAGTAACTCAGTCTTGATTTTTATCTTGATAAAATATGCATACTTTACACACATACACTTAGGGTTCAAAAAATAAAGATTCTTATGCCTAATAAAAATTAAAAAAAGAAATATATATATAATAAGAATTCTCTAATTAAACTGGGATTTTGTGCCTCATAAAGCATAATTATTCACACCTAAAAGTTATTCATAACATCAAATAAAATTCTTAGTTTTATGGCCTTATTTGCTCGAGTCCTAAGTCCTTGGGGTGTTTCCTCACCCGGTACCTTAAAACTGTTCGGTTTGGGAGTCACCGACTAAGGCTTGTTACATGGGCAAATTAGAAAACCTAAGAGAGTTAAGAAATAGTACTACCAATATATACATAAATAAGACATAAGAGTAAGAGTTAAAGAACACTTAGTCAAAATATTCACAGTCACAAGATGCATATGACTTAGGGTAAGATAATAGACTAAATGATAATAAAATTTTATTCCTAATCTTGATTGATAACAGATCTTTAAATAGAGATTAAGTCTAGGGATGAATAGTTCGATGCTCTTATAACTTATAAATTGCTTAATTCTTATAAAAACACTTTAAATATTTTTTGTTATTTTCAAAATGCATTTTTAAAAATATTAACAATTTTTTCCTTTTCTTTATGGATTTTATAGGTGTAATCCACTGAAAACCCTCATGAGACAAAAATCGTCCTCTAGGGATCACTTAGAGGTTTAACGGCTTGTTGCACGTGCTAAGTGCAACCGTAAATCTTACGAAAGTGAGTTAAGTTATTTTTATTCTTACTTTTTATTTTGTTGTGCTCGAGGAGGAGCAAAAGATAAGTGTGGGGTGTGTTTGGACACATGTATTGCATAATTATTACTACATCCTACATATATTCTGTAATAAATCCTGCAATTAACTTGTCTTAAACTCTAAATCATGCAGGATACGATCAAATAAATAAGATAAGATAAGGCCAACTAAATCAGATCTTTGGGAGAATTTAAATCACAACTAAAAAGTAGAATGTATCAAAAAGATAATACCAGATCAGCGTCAGTTAAACCAGATTTTTAAGATCCAGTTGGTTGGCTGAAGGATTAAGGAAGATCACGTCAAATCCAGATCGAAAACAGAAAAACCAACAGGAGATAAAGGTGAATCAGGAATCAATGGATGCACGCCACCCCGGATCTGGCCCTACGGCCAGATCATTGCTGTTGAAACGCGGCTTGGGCCACGTTTTTGCGATACACTCACCCTCTTTAGGTTTTACCTATAAATACTGGCTTTTCTAATGAGAAGTGTAAACTGGGAAGGCTGTAAAGACTATATTAAAGAGGGAAGTGTGTGTTTGGTTGTAATGTGAGATGGAGAGTTTGTAACAATGATTTATGAATGAAATAGAGTATTCTTCCATCTCGATTGTGCACCGTTCTTCAGTCTAAGCTTTCTATACTCCTTTATCTAATTTTTGTGATGCAATTCTATTTCTTTAATGATGTTTACTTTATACTTACATTAATGATGGCATCTTCTCTTTGCATCCTTTAAAACTTCTTCTACTCCCATTGTTTCAGCAGTGTTTGGAGGAGGAAGATGATAAGACAACGACAAGTCTTGTGCCAAATTCAAGATCCATCTTTCTTCTCCCTTCCTCTCTTATTTTCTTCATCGCGTATTTCGCTTCACTTTTACATTGGTTAGTACTCTTTTAGTTCTTTTTACTTCTTAATGCTTAAAGATCTTTAGTTTTTAAAATAAAATTCTAACCTTCATCCAACGATTTTCAACTAGCTTAAGATTATATGGGATTTTTAATAATTAAGTTTTAAACAAGCCTCTATGGATTCAACCCTATTATTGCCACTATACAATTTTTCTAAAAAGATTTCAAAGCAATATTAAGTTTTCATAACTTGTACGTGGTTTAAATAACGATGGATTTCTTCATGAACTTCGAACTATGAACAGAGGATAAGGAGCCGTGTCCCATTCCGCCGATAGGACCAGATTATCCCTATATCTTGAAGACTACCTCGGTTTGCTAGGGTTTTGAGACGTTGCTCTAATTTACTCATCCTCTTAGAATGACTATTTTTATTTTTTTAGTTAACCTTCTCTTCTGAAGATTTGGGGGCTCAGAGTTAGAATGCTTTTCACTCTCAGTATTTGTAGAAGATAACTCTCACCTTCCTTCCTTTTCCAATTGGACTTCTTGAAAGGAGTTTTTACTTTGGTTTCTTTTTCTCCTTTGTGAAAGTATCTGCTTAAGGGTATTGATAGATTCTTACTGAGCTCGAATCATATCGAGTTGTTCCCTTTGGACTCAGGCCTGCTTTTCAAATTGCCTGGCCACTTTTTCTGGAGTGCCCGCCATGTCAGCAAAGGCTATTGTCTCTGAGCTAGAATTTGAAGATTAGGATTCGATAATGGCGGAGTGCTTATCGTTCGTCTCAATTCCCCTGACCAACAGACTGCAGTCGACTGGGATAATTATTCCCGTACGGGTCCGAGTGTGTCAGTAGACGCCTTCAGGTTTGCCAAGAATATCCTTTAAACCTGGAGATTGATCAACATTTGACTCCTCTGAACTGACGGTCAGTTGCTTCTCTTTGGACTTGCTTGGTGTGGGACTTGGCCTACCATATTTGTAGTCACTTTCGGGTACCTGACGTCGGAGAACAAATCTTTCTTCCGGATCGTCGTCGCTTGGCCGAGCTTGAAGCCGCTGATAATCGGGTAAACTCGAGGGCTTAGTTATCTGAAAGCCGCAATGACAATCAGAAAGTACTGCTGAGATAAGCCACACACAGTGACATTGAGGAGTGATTTGGTGGATGCTCCTCTTTCTTGTCAGATAGTCCTTGAGGTCCACCACGGGGACATCTGAGAAACTAGCCTTAAACCCTTGAGAATGAGGGCTTTTTGGCTCTTTATGTCTTAAAGATATGCCAGTTTGAATGCGGGCCTCGCGTTTCTTTATTGAAACACAAACCTAAAATGGTGTTGAACACGGACCTCCAACATTGGTTGGGTTTGTCTCAGAACACGGACATCGTGTTTGGTATTATAAATGCGGGAGTTGCATTCTGGTAGAGGCAGAACGTGGGTCTCATGTTTTGAAGCAAGCAGAACGTGGGTCTCGCGTTTGGACGCTGAGACGCATGGTTGAAGAATGCAGGACTCGCATTCTGGAATAGAAACGCGGTCCTCGTGTTGCTAGAGAAAAACGCGAGTATGAACCTCGCGTTCTGAATCTGCAGAACAAATTACATCTGCAGAATTTTCAGTCTGTTGTCGACGAGCATGATCTCTTCGTCAACGTTCAGCATTTAGTTGAGTTGCAAAAATTATTGGGAACCCTCGGCAACCGAAATTGCAGATTTCAGAGAGGAGAGATATGGCAGAATTGATTTTCACCATTTCTTTGATTGTGTAACGACGCATTAGCCCTATGATCTCTTGAGAGATGTTGACGCAGGCTGCATAGGCTACATGAGAGGTTTTCAAAACCTCGTTAGAAGTGGTACTGCTTGCGCTGTGAGCAGAAGTGCGGCTCACTTTTGGAGAAATCTCCAAAGAGATTCGAGAGCGAGTTCCCTGAAGAGACTTTGCGGTACCGCCGCATTGTCTTCGGGCTAGCGAAGCCTGAGGAAAGAAATTCCTCGAACTTCTCTTAGTTGAATTCAACAACGAGGGATTCTATCATCTTTTCGAGGAGCTGGACATTAGTTTGCGCCAGACGTTCTCATCGGTAGAGAATAAAGTCCCCAGTGGAGTCGCCATCTTTTGTTTGGTTGGAAAATAGTGCAAAATAAAATTTTTTGAGGAGATGAAAGATTACAATAAAATAATTTCGAATACAAAGAGGAAAAAATATCTAGATCTTCTCTTTGTTTAGGTTGTGTTCAGGATGTGGCGATGGAGAGTGATTCTTGTTCTCTGTTGACCGGCTGAATGACAAACTTCTCCCCGAGGTACTCTCAAAAAGTAATTAGAAAAAAAATCTATTTTTAACACACTAATGTTTAGAGCACTGATTTCTCCTTTTCTCTCTCTCTCCCTCAATCTCTGTAGTTGAAAAGTAAGAAGCTTTTGACTTGAGAATTCTCAGCTTTCATTCTCAGGCAAAAGCCTCTCGCTCCTTCATAGATCTCGAGGCTATTTATAGAGAGTCATAGGGGTATAATTGTCTCCTAGAATCCCTCCATAATAGGGATTAACTCTCACATTATATAGGAAGTTAATGACCTAGTAATGGGGGTAGATTAAAACAGAAATGCGGGTCTTGCGCTGGACGCGACCTCGTGTTGTTATGTAGACGTGGCACTCAAAGTCCGCGGCTCAGTCAGAATGCAGAGTTGCTCAGAACCGCGTGAGATACGAAACACGGAGTTGCTCAGACCCGCGTGAGAGGCGAGACACGCTCAGACCCGCATGAGAGGCGAGACGCGGAGTTGCTCAGACCTTCGTGAGACGCGAAATGCAGAGTTACTCAGACCTGCATGAGACACAGAGTTACTCAGATCTGCGTTTTGAAGTCCGTGGTTGCCCATGGACACGAGATTCGTGTTTTAGTTAAAATTCAACCTTCGTGTTGGAGTGAGGCCCGCATCTTGAGGACTTGTCTCTTAATAATTTTTAGACAGCCTACAGATAGCTCACACTGCCCTATCAGAATCATTATGGATGAAGTCTTAAAGATGGTTGTCAACCTTTTTAATAGAGTACCTAATAAAATACTAAAATCGCATATAAGTTGTGTGCTAAGAAATCTTCTAGCATTAGGCATCTCTATGTTTGGGGTTGTCCAGTTGAAGCTCGGCCATATATGTCATATGAGAAGAAGCTAGACTTAAGGACAGTTAGTCGTTTCTTTGTAGGTTACTCTAAAGGTCTAGAGACTTAAGATTTTACTGTTCCTCTGTTAAGAACATAATACAGACAGGTGATCTAAATTTATTGAGGATATTCAGAGCAATGAGAGTCAGCTACATAAGGATTTCACATTTAAGGAAGAACAGGTTGTATACCTCATGATAATTATTCCAAATGATGAAGTACTTGTTCCACTTTAGAATGAAAATACAGTTTTACTATTACAAGGTACAAATATAGTTCATCTTGAAGTAGATCTTGTTGATGAGGTAGAACCGTAAATTCTCAACTACAAATGCCTAGAGATCAACTAGCGAGAGGTGATCAGCCATTGCAAATGACTATATAAATTATCTCCAAGACATAAGTTGACATATGGCTAGAGGATGACCCACACATCTGTAAATGGGGTTAAGCTCGATGTTCACTCCTCCAAGTGGTCAAATGCCATGAAAGATGAGTTAAAAATCTATGAAAGACAATGATGTTTGGGATTTAGTAGAGTTGCCTAAAGAAAAGAAAGCGGTTGGTTGTAATTGAGTATTTAAAACCAAGCAGAATTCGAAAGGCAATGTCCAAAGATATAAGGCATGTCTTCTCGCAAAGGGATTCACTCAAAAAAGGGCATTGACTATAAGGAGACTTTCTCCTTGATTTTCATGAAGGATTCTTTTAGGATTATCATGAAACTAGTAGCTCACTTCATTCAGAAGTTACACCAAATGGATGTTAAGACTGTCTTTCTTAATGGTGATATAAAGAAAGAAGTCTATATGGTGCAACTCGATAGTTTTTTTTAAGTCAAAGATTCACACATCTAGTTTGCAAATTAAAAATCATTTATGGTCTAAAGCAAGCATCCCATCAATGATATTTGAAATTTGATCAAGTAATATCCGACTGTGATTTTACGGAGAATGTAGCTGATCAATGCCATTTATCATAAATTTAAAGGGAGTAGACATATATTTCATGTGCTATATGTAAATGATATTCTATTAGCAAATAGCGATATGACTCTTCTACTTAAGTCAAAGAGTTTTCTCTCAAAGAACTTTGAGATGAATGACATTGGAGACACTTTTTTGTGATGAGTTATCCAAATTCAACGTGATAGGACACATGAAATATTAGGTTTATCACAAAAAGCCTATATCGATAAGGCGCTATAGATGTGATATGAAGAATTGCTCTATGGGAGATAAGTTGAGTTTACTCCAATGTCCCAAGAATGACCTATAGAAAGAGCAAATGAAAGACATTCTATATACATCGGCAGTTGAAAGTCTGATGTATGATCAAGTTTGTACCCGTTCAGACATAGCGTATGCCATTAAGAAACTTAGCAGGTTCTTAATCAATTTTGGGATTGATCACTAGAAAACTGCCAAGAAGGTAATGTGATATATAAATAGAGGATCAATAACTACATGCTTACCTATAGAAAACTAATAAGTTACAGCTGGTTGGATAACAGATTCAGATTATGCTAAATGTATCGACAATAAGAAATCCACTTAAGGTTACATTTTTCTGATTACAGAAAGATGATAGATTTAGTCGAAAGGTCATTATAGCTATAATGTGATAATAGCGTTACA